>JAMQGT020001369.1:0-14744 GCA_024447675.2 Pterophyllum scalare | reverse complement strand
CCCATGCTAACTTTTTGCATTTTTACCCTCAAAGCATGAAAGATAACGGATGGCAGATTAGTTACACCTTCAGTAATGAGGTTATTAGTTATATCACTTATATCTACATAACTAAAGAGGGGTAACTGCTGAGAGGAATTTAATTTAGAACAGTAATAATACATTTTATTTGTTGGTGCCTTTCAAAACACTGAGGATCACTTTACAACACAAAATTAAGAATAATATCAATGTTAAAAAGTGAAGGAAAAGGCTTATAGTGAGTTGTATGTGAGGCTGGATGCTAAAGAAGGAGAAAAGTACTTGTATCATTTGGCTAGGCAGAGAAAGACTGAGCTGGAAAGGCTGTGCAGCAGATTAGGGTGATTAAGGATAGAGACGAAAACTGTACTAATAAGTGAAGAGAGTATATTGAGAAGATGGATGAAGTACTTTAAGAAGATGATGAATGAATAAAATGACAGAGAGAGGAGAGTGAGCGGATGCCTGAGACATAGCAGAAGAAGTGTGCTGGTACTGGTATTCAGATTTACTAAGAACAAGGGTGATGTGCAGAGCTGTAGCAACTTCAGAGGGATAAAGTGGTGATGATCAGCTAGCTTGCAGTATGGGTTTCTGCTGAGAAAGAGCACTACAGATGCAATGTTTGGTTTGACAGTGGTGAGGTGTGCAGCAGGACTGACAGGGTGGATCTGTGGTTAGAGTAGGGAACAGGTGGAAGAGAACCTGGAGCACTCTGGACAGAAAAGGGATGAAAGTAAGTAGAAGAAAGACAGAAATCATGTGTGTGAATGCGAAGGAGACAAATATTACAGTGAAGCTGCAAGTAGGAGAGGTAATAAAAGTGAATGAGCTTAAATACCTGGAGTCAACTATCCAAAGCAACAGGCAGGTGAAGAAGAAGATGCAGGCAGGATGGAGTGGGTGGAGACAAGTATCAGGGGTAATTTGTGACAGAAGGATAGCAGCGAGAGTGAGACCTGCTATGATGTATGGTTTGGTGACAGTGGCACTGACAAAAAGACAGGAGATGGACCTGAAGGTGGCAAGAGTCCAAGATCCAAAAAATTTTTGGAGATGTGTAGATAAGACATACTGGATACAGGCACGGAGGAAAAGAGGAAGACCACAGAGAGGAGGGATAATGGATGTAGTGTACTGAGTGACATTCAGAGGGTTGTGGTGACAGAGGAGGGTGCTGGGAATAGGGTGAGATGGAGGCAGATGATCCACCATGGTGACCCATAAAGGGAGCAGCCAAAAGAAGAGGAAGATCAATATTTCAAGAGAGACTTAAAATTCAGGAATCATATATGAATGTAAAACATATAAAACATAAAACATGATGGTTACAGTTGATGTGGGTTTTGAGATGTGCATGAGAGGTGAAAGTGGTAGTAGGTTCCAAAGTCTGAGCGGAGTGCAGCTAAAGACTCATAGGCACCCATGGTTTGAAACAAGGAGCAGTCAGGAGAGCAACTGGAAAGGCCGAGGGTGTAAGGATGAAGGAGGTCTGAGAGACACGGGGGTGCCAAATCATTAAGAGCACGAGAGTATGTGTTATATGATTGGTGGACTTGGTGCAGGTGATTTATTTACTTTCCAGGTCCACATACTGCACTAACAAGACAGGAGCTTCTCTGTGATGTCTATGGGCAAAAACAGAGGAAATGTCATGGGTTAAATCATTACCTCTGCGCTGACGTCTGTGCATGTTTGGAAATTTTCCAGGGGTACAGCATGGCCTCATGTTATTTCACCCTTGGCAAATAAGCAATTATGAGCTGCCATTTCATAGGGCATTATAGTTCATCGCAGTTTCACAGGCTTCTTGATGTCTGAAATGGAACCTCTCTCAAAAGATTTCTGTATGGTGAGGAAATAATTTGCATAGTTATAATCAAACTAAAAAGATGGTACTTTAGAAGTCAACATATGTTTAGCCATCTAAAATTTTTTTTGCCTTATTAGAGTGTCAAACAGATATTTCTTCATCTGCTTCTTCTTAAAAAAAAAAAAACTGAGTCCACAGACTTCCCAGAATCAGGCTGGTGTCGGACATTTGCGTCAAATATAAAATAGCTTCTCGTGCACAATTATAGTTATTCTTTCCATCCACATACCTCAGCCAGCTGCCAAATCTGTGAGCTACTTTAATTCTGCACTATGCTGACCTGTCTTGATTTTGCCCTACAAGGTTTGCTTGAAAAGTAGCAACAATGAGGCACTGTGAAATAGAAAAATATTCAAGAGTTATCCAGTAAAATTTAAACATCTTTGTCTAGTGCAGCATTCACTCATTCCCTAAGTTACTGTCAAAAACCTCAGTGTTGAGCCATGAAGTTAGAACAAAGCTTGCATTGTCTGCAGACCACAAAGATGATGATCTGGCAGAAGCAGCTTGATATCAAGTATCTCACAAGGAGGCTCACCTGCATGTAACTCACTGTGCATGATTGGAGATGTTTGTCAACAACTATCAGTTTCTGTTATTGGCTTAATCATGAAGGTGTGCAATTGCATTTTATCATTGTTTCTAAATTCTCTAAATGAAGTGTTACAATCTTATTTTTATTAATTTTTAAATTTTCATTTTACAGATCAGTGGCTCCATAGTGTAGTGGTTTACACATTCACCTAACAAGCTAAAGGTCTCTGGTGTGGTCCCAGGAGGAGATTCAAATCATTCTGGAGTTGCTTCAGGAGGGGCATCCGGAGTAAAAATCTACCAAATCAAACATCTGGAGCTACCAGCTGTGGTGACCCCATATGAATAAGGGACCAGCCGAAAGTAGCTGACAGATTAAGATCAATCATATCAGTAAAACCTCCCAATTAATATTGTATTGGCACCCACCAAAACAGCTTTGGCTCAGCATTAAAGGGATGTAGGACCCGGGCGTGCTGGGATTGGGAAAAGCTTTTGTACTGGGTGTCTCCCGATAAGCAAGAACAACTAGAAGCTGAGGTACAATATATGCTGGGAAATGGAATTGCTGAGCCTTTATCTGCTTGGTCATCTCCATGTTTGTTGGTGAAGAAACCAGATTCCAGATTTAGGCCTTGCACTGACTTTTGTAAGATTAATGCAGTTACAAAGCCAGATGCCTATCCTCTTCCCAGAATGGAGGACTATGTTGACCAGGTGGGTGCCGCAAAGTGTGTGGCCTCCTCCAGTTTTTGTCCTTCCCTTGAGCCGGGCTGTGACAAAAGTGAACCAGTGAGCTTTATTTCACGGAAGTTCAAGCCTTATCAGCCGAGCTGTGACAAATCCCAGCCCAAATCCCAGCCCAGCTCAAGGGAAGGACAAAAACTGGAGGAGACCACACATGATAGTCAACAAAAATGTTTATTTAAAGTACAAGAACTATCATAACCAAAGCTGTGTCAGTCAGTAGTGTGTGCTATGTCTGGATGTGTGGTACAAAACAATCAAAAAGAAACAAAACCCCAAGGAGAGAGAGCTCAACCCTGATGCTGGCAGCTTAAATGCCAGAGGCCAATCAGCTAGCACAGCTGCCACCCATTCCCCTCATGACCTCTCTCCAATAAGGAAGCAGCCCAGAACACACAGGGTGTCACACACCCCTTCCATAAGACTAAGGTTCCCTACAGGATCTGGAAAATATATCAAATGAACATACAATAAACCTTTGTTTACAAGTTTGGCAACAATTTACTCACCAAGTCAGCTACATAGACTATTTAGCCCAATAGTACCATTACAGTAACATATCAGTCCACTAAACTGACTTACCTAAGGCACCCTCTCAATTTCCATTAAGGTACCTACCAAGGTTCTCCTCACACATTTCCTACCTGATGCTCCCAAAACTCAGCAAACTTGGTACCTTCGGAAGCAATTTAAGAGTAGCGGAACCCAGGAAAGAAAACTAAAAAAAATAAACAAAGGTAGAAGTGCACAGGATGGAGCAATTTCAATTCAATTTCAATTCAATTTACATTATTTGTATAGCGCCAAATCACAACAAACAGTCACGTCAAGGCACTTTGTATTGTAGGTAAAGATCCCACAGTAATACAGAGAAAACACAACAGTCAAAACGACCCACTATGAGCAAGCATTTGGTGACAGTGGGAAGGAAAAAATTCCTTTTAACAGGAAGAAACCTCTGGCAGAACCAGGCTCAGGGAGGGGCAGTCATCTGTCGCGACCAGTTGGGGCTGAGGGGAGAGAGACGGGACAAAAGACATGCTGTGGAAGAGAGACAGAGATTAATAATAACTAATGATTAAATACTGAGTGAAGTATAAACAGTAAATAAGGTGAATGAAAACAGTGCATTATGGGAACCCCCGCCAGCAGCCTAGGCCTATTGCAGCATAACTAAGGGATGGTTCAGGGTCACCTGATCCACCCCTAACTATAAGCTTTATCATAAAGGAACGTTTTAAGTCTAATCTTAAAAATAGAGAGGGTGTCTGTCTCCCGAATCCAAGCTGGGAGCTGGTTCCACAGAAGAGGGGCCTGAAAGCTGAAGGCTCTGCCTCCCATTCTACTTTTAAGTATCCTAGCGAACCACAAGTAAGCCAGCAGTCTGAGAACAAAGTGCTCTATTGGGGTGATACGGTACTATGAGGTCTTTGAGATAAGATGGGGCCTGATTATTCAAGACTTTGTATGTGAGGAGAAGGATTTTAAATTCTATCCTAGATCTAACAGGGAGAGAAGCCAATATGGGAGAAATATGCTCTCTCTTTCTAGTCCCTGTCAGTACTCTAGCTGCAGCATTTTGGATCAGCTGAAGGCTTTTCAGGGAACTTTTAGGACAGCTTGATAATAATAAATTACAATAATCCACCCTAAAAGTAATAAATACATGAATTAGCTTTTCAGCATCAGTCTGAGAAAAGATGTTTCTAATTTTAGAAATGTTGTGCTAATGCAAAAAAGTGGTCCTACATATTTATTTAATATGTGCATTGAAGGACATGTCCTGGTCAAAAATGACTCCAAGATTTCTCACAGTGTTACTGGAGGCCAAGGTAATGCCATCCATAGAAAGTATCTTATTAGACACCATGTTTCTAAGATTTGTGGGGCCGAGTACAAGAACTTCAGTTTTATCTGAATTTAGAAGCAGGAAATTAGAGACAGGCCTTTATGCCTTTAAGACATTCCTGCAGTTTAACTAATGGATGTGTGTCATCTGGCTTCATGGATAGATAAAGCTGGGTATAATCTGCACAGAAGACTCCCCATTTACATGAACAACTTGGAGTCTATTAGATAAATATGATTCAAACCACTGCAGTGCAGTACCTTTAATACCTATGGCATGTTCTAATCTCTGTAATAAAATGTTATGGTCAACAGTATCAAAAGCTGCACTGAGGTCCAACAGGACAAGCACAGAGATGAGTCCACTGTCAGAGGCTGTAAGAAGATCATTTGTAACCTTCACTAATGCTGTTTCTGTACTGTGATTGAATTCTGAAACCTGACTGAAACTCTTCAAATAAACCGTTCCTCTGCAGATGATCAGTTAGCTGTTTTACAACTACTCTTTCAAAGATTTTGGAGAGAAAAGGAAGGTTGGAGATTGGCCTATAATTAGCTAAGACAGCTGGGTCAAGTGATGGCTTTTTAAGTAGCGGTTTAATTACAGCCACCTTGAAGGCCTGTGGTACGTAACCAGCTAATAAAGACAGATTGATCATTTTTAAGATTGAAGCATCAATAATCGGAAAGACTTCTTTGAGCAGTCTAGTAGGAATGGGATCTAATAAACATGTTGCTGGTTTGGAGGAAGTAACTACTGAAGTTAACTCCAAAAGATCAACTGGAGTGAAAAAGTCTAAACAAAAACCAGCAGTGCTGAAAGCAGCCAAACTTGAAGATAAATCTTTGAGATGGTTATAAATAATTTTTTCTCTGAATGTCTAAAATTTTACTAGTAAAGAAATCCTTAAACTTAGTTACAGCACTTTCAGAAAGACTCTTACTGTAATAAAACTTATTCCTCACTGCTGTGTAATCCATTAATGTAAATGTAAATGTTACTGAGAAATGATCAGACAGGAGGGGGCTTTCAGGGAATACTGTTAGGTCTTCAGTTTCTATGCCATATGTCAGGACAAGATCCAGAGTATGATTAAAGTGGTGGGTGGGCTCCTTTACCTTTTGAGAGAAACCAGTTGAATCTAATAATAGATTAAATGCAGTGTTGAGGCTGTCATTTTCAGCATCTACATGGATGTTAAAATCACCCACTATAATTATTTTATCTGAACTGAGCACTAGATCAGATAAAAAGTCTGAGAAATCAGACTGAGTAAGGACCAGGTGGACGATAGATAATAACAAATAAAACAGCTTTTTGAATTTCCCAATAAGGGTGGACAAGACTAAAAGTCAGGCTTTCAAAAGAATTAAAACTTTGTCTGGATCTTTGATTTGCATTTGCCACTACATTCTCACTGCCCTTAATATGACATTTGTCCAGGCTGTAGGAACAATGCACATCTCATCAACCTTTAATTAAGATTCTGAAGAGAATGCAATAAAGTCAGTGGATTGTGATCTGTATACACATTAAGCTCCTCTTAGGGCTTCCTCTTTTCCTCCTGCCTGGCAGCTCCATATTGAGCATCCTTTGTCCAGTGTATCCACATACCTCCTCTGCACATGTGCAAACCATCACAGCCCAGTTTCTCTAACTTTGTCCCCAAACTGCTCAAACTGAGCTGTTCTTCTGATATACGCTGGTCCATCCTGGTCACTCCCAGTGAAAATCTTCAACTCTGCCACCTCTCGTTCAATAAATAAAATACCATTTCTGGCCATTTTTAGTGATGGAATGCGTCCATCCATAGAAACTGGGGTCACTATAGTTCATCCAGCAGAGACCTAAAGCAGCATTTGGCACCAATAATTAAACAGCAGCGCCACCGTGTGTACGGAGTGACAATGCACCGAACAGTGACACAGCGGCGAGCGGCGGGGGGCGGGGGGAAGCAGCGAGCCAGACCGGATCCTTCATGAGGGAAGAGGCCAGGGAGAGCCAGCCAGCCCCGGCTTCTCTTCTCTTCACTCTTATTAATTTGCATTACAAGGCCAGGGAGCCCGAGCAAGGGGCTGCGCTAGGATGTCCCGTCATGAAGGTAAGAACGCACTTTAGTACGGAGACATGAGCAAAGACCGGATTTGTGATTTTAAAACGATGACAGCCCACCGCTAGCTAATGTTAGCTAGCCGAGAATTCCTTAGTTTGCAGCTCATCCTAGCTAACGTAGGCTAGTGTTAGCAGCGAGGTTGCAGTGAAATTTCGTGGGGACGCATTATGGCTGCCAGGAAATTTTGTGTGTAATCATGACGGACCCTTGCGGTTAGTGTTCTCGTTTCAAGAAATGTGCAGTACTCCGCTTTAGCTGACCAAAACAACGCTGACATGCAAGCGGAAGGATCTCGTTATCTCTAGCTAAGTGTGCTAGCTAGCCTGGGAGATGGATAATGTAGGTTAACGTTAACGAGCTGGGGAGTGAGGGGAGTGTCGAGATTGGGAAGCAGAAGAGGGCAGCGTCCGAGTTGGCGTTATGGGTTTAAAACTTGTATGTCGTTAATATTTGCTAGTTTATGCCTCCTTCCTGGTCAGTGCTGGCCTGCAGATTCAAGTTTTGCAAGCTAACATTTAGCAAAGTAACGTTCACGTCGTCCTTGTGGCCAACCTTGTTAGTTCTTAGTGTTGAGTAGATGTCTTGCAATGCTGGCAGTAGACGTTTCTGATAACCAACCGAGAAAAAATTGAGTTGGGCTAAAGTCTACTACAGATGACTAGCTTGTGAGCTAACAGTTAAGTTGTGAAATGGTTAGCCGGCTGAAAAGGTTAGTCAGGCCTGGGGGGGGGCTTTATATTCTATGTTGTTGTTGTTGTCAACTTTGCTGTCAGTCAAGTTATTTGTGCCTGAGCTATACAATGACGGGGTTACCGTTGTCACAGTCGTTTATGAGGTTTTACAACTTCCTTACGAATCGAGATATTGGGGGTGGGGGGGGGGTCACAACCATGCTTACACGAGTACAGCACGACTGTCGTAGTCAATCAAAAAGTGCCTGGACGTGAACACAGTCTGCCTCACATGACACGTAACATGTATATAGTGCTGAAGGGAATACAGAGATGATGATTCAATGAAGGAGCGGATTGCTGTCAATGTTTTACCTAAATGTTTATGGGACACGCAGGTACCACAATAAGTGTTGCTGCTGGGTGGACACAGAGTTATTTATGTATTATGCAGTAAGTACACACTATTTGCTCAGATTTATAAGGAACATAGCCAGAAATCTACTCCAGCTCACCCATACCCTTTCACCACCAGGACAGAAGCAAATATTAAACAGAAAGGATAGCTAAGTATAACAAATCAACTGCACAAGAAATTAATGCAATCCAGTATATTACCACATAGCCACAAACACAGTAGAATTGACTTCTATCAAAGCCTTAGTTAAAACTGAACAGTGTTGTCTATGCATGTAATATTTAATACAGTGTATCTTAATGGGTTATATTATGTTCATATCAATCATGCTGTCCAGGAGGGAATTCTGTAGTGATCTGGGGTATTTCAGCTCAGAACTGAAAAATCAACTAAATATGCATCATTTTTTAAAATTTCCAACCACACTTTATATTATCTTTGGGAACTACATGCTTGAAAACACAATCTGCAGTGGTAATTATTCTGCATTATTCCAGAGTAGGTATGTTTTGAAATTTATTTATTGTATTTTGTTAATTTGTAGAAGCTGTAGTCCAACAAACCCAATAGAAACACACAATCTGTAATAAATTATAACTAATATATCGGATAATCCTTGAAATATGAAGTTATGAATTACTTTGTTTCCAAATGAATTTAAAGTTGATTAACTGGCACATTTCCTAACCTTTCTTTTCTCCGTTCTACCCTCAGGTGTGAGTTGTGATGCATGTTTAAAGGGCAACTTCAGAGGACGACGTTACAAATGTTTAATTTGCTACGACTACGATCTTTGCGCATCGTGCTACGAGAGCGGTGCAACCACAACCAGACACACAACAGAGCATCCCATGCAGTGTATATTAACCCGTGTTGACTTTGGTAAGTAAAGCTGATGTGCACATCATCAATGTCAACAGGCAAATATTGGTGGTCAGCTGAAAACCAGGCAAGAGAATACAGATGTTTAGCAGAGTTTGTTACCATTCCTGCATCACTTGGAAGTCTAAAACTCAAACTACAGACAGTGTCTGTAAACCAGTTCTCATAGAGGGTAAGCAACTGACTGTCAGTGACCCTCTGGGTGACCTGAGAAACTATAAACTAGAAATTTATCTTCTGCTAAAGAGGGATGCTATTCATGTTCATATGGTGTGAGGAAAAGGGAGGGGGAAAAAAAAAACATGCTTCGTGACACAAAAGATGTGAAATTTTTAGCTTTTCAAATGTGCTACAATGGTATTTTTATTCCAATAAAATGTAATCAAGCACTGCACAGCTGCCAGTCACAAATGCCGAAGAACTGCATTGTCTCGGGATTGTCATGATTGCCAGTTAGGGCAAACCTCTAATACTGGCAGTCTTTAAACCTCTCTTCAGTAGCTTTTACAAGATTGAAAAAGTGCAACAGTGTACATTATCTTTTCCTGGCACTGGCTTTTGTTTTCAGATGGGAAGGCTGCTCCTACATGGCTTAACAGTGATAGATTTGACTCAGCCTGAGGACTGTTTTGGGTGTGTGTTATTGGCATTCTGGGGTTGATTTATCACTACTTAACTGGAATGTTTTGTATTGGCAGCAGTAAGGATTAAATTTTAGTTTCTCCAAATCTTTTAATATTCCCAGTTCTTTAATTAATCATTATAGTTGGTGTGGTATTATCCAAATTTAGTATAATTGTTTTTTGATTAAGTGGGCCATTTGCCTTGCGGCTTCTACTATCATTTCTTGTCTTGGTGTTGTGAAATATGTTACTGTTCATCTTTTCACACATTGGAGACACTCTTTCTCTGTCTGTTGAAAAAACAAATACAAACAGCAACTGCTGGCGAAAAACACAACAGAAGGTGCAAGCTTAAAAAGAGGTCCTCATTTCAGTGGCTGTGATATTTTTATTTTTGCATGCATTTCCAGTGAGCCTATTGGTTTTTCACCAATTCAGGGTTGCAGGGGGGCTGGAGCCTGTCCCAGCTGTCACAGGGAGAGAGGCGTGGGTACGTCCTGGACAGGTCGCCAGTCTGTCACGGGGCTAACACAGAAATGGGAAACCAATCGCATTCACACCTACGGCCAATTTGATTGGCCAGCTGCTGCCCAAATGAGACCAGCGATGGCATTTCCACCAGTCACCTGCAAACCAAATTGGCTAAAGCAACTCACTTTCTTTTGTTCTGATTTTCAGTATCATATTCTCACACTAAAGAAAGCTTTTGAGATCACTGAAATAAAGGGGCTGCTGTTAGTGGTATGGAAAACACAACAGGAAGGTGGCAGTGGTGGTGCAGGACAGCATGAGTGTATCACTTGCATGCAACTGAAAAAAGATGGGTGCATAAGCAGCCTTAACAAAAGGCTGTCACTGAAGACTGATGTCATGGAAATCATCTTTAAAACCCTTTTATTTTTAAGTTCAACAAATGTGTGTGGTCTTTTAAGTTTATGATTAATTGTGTTATGTAGTTGAGATTACAATATTGAACAAATCATATGTATTACGATTTTTGCTGTGATCCAGCAGTCTTAACTGCAGCAATGGGAAAGTGAAAATTGTACTTAAATTCAACCCAAACACGTCCCCCAAATTAATGCTTACACATGGTTTCATGTTGTATGTTTTATATGTTTCCTAGTGTATGGGAAGGCTAAAAATACTGTAGTTAACTTAGAGTTCATCATCCAAGTCAGCTTCAACATAACATTTAAATAAGATATTTGTAGCTTTAATTTAATCTCTGGCATTTAAAGAATGCTATAACACTGACACTGAATACAATGTGGATTCTTATGCCCTCCCAGACCTGTACTATGGTGGGGAAGCCTTCTCGGTGGAACAGCCCCAAGCCTTCACATGTCCATATTGTGGCAGAATGGGCTACACAGAGATGTCCCTGCAGGAGCATGTGGCTGCAGAGCATACAGAGACCTCTACAGAAGTGGTAAGTTGGTGCTCACATATAGCCATCCATGAAACCTCAGCTTGATGTTTGTGCAGATATTAGGAGCTGGATTTCCTTGCATTCCTGATGAATTCATCTTAACTGAGTAAACCAAATCATCTGAGTGCCTCTCACATTACAGGACCCTGCTGGTATTGTCGGCATGCTTTTATGCATTTATGTCTTATTTATTGTCTTGGCTCACAATATTACTGTTGAAGGTTCTTAATTCAATTTCTGACTCTGAAAGAATCAAATTGCAAGTGATGGCAGATAGGCTGTGCAGCTCTATTTATAGCTTATAATTTTGTACAGAACAAAAAAAAAGAAAAAAAGACTGGTTTACATGGCTGAGGGATGCTTTTCATACCCATACATTAGATTACTGCTGACCTTCTTCTTTTCTATGCTGGACTTATATTTTAGATTGATTTATTTTTTGTTGTGACTCTTCTGCCGTCTAGAAACCTTCTGTTCTGATGTCTTTGTTCTCCACATGATTGCTGTTGCAGTTTTATTCTAGATTGCGTGTGAGCCTTCCATGCCCTGTTGACCTGAAATTATTTTTCAGTTATAACACACACACACTATATATATATATATATATATATATATATATATATATATATATATAGGAGAACTACTTTTTCTATGCGTGCAGTTGGTGAGAAAGACACATAAGCAGACTGTGAGAAAGAGCTAAAGTTGTTCTCAGTGACTGATTTTTCTTAATTAAATAAAATTTAGTGTGTCTCCCATGGGTGCACACAGATATTGCGTGAAAACAGTTTCTGTTTGACTCCTTATGTTGGCAAGTGAGACAAAATCCTTGTTCTTTGAATAAAAGAGAGGCTTTACCCACCTGTTCTGGTTAAATCAACAATGCAATTTAACTGGGATAATTTGGATTTTCTTTCTTTTAAATGCAAGAACAAAAAGTATCAGGAAGGATGGAGATTTATAATGTGTGAAAATCTTAATTAAAAACATTTTTATCCCTAATACACTGGGGAAAAATTGTGACAACATTGAGTGCATATAGTTTTAGAGAAAAAATTTTTTTTATAGGCAACAGATGAGGAAGATGATGAAGACAGCGCTGGGTGATTACGAAGAGACGAGGCAGGGCGTCTAAACGAATACAGAGGAAGCTAAAACCTTTATTTCAGTCATGACCAGCATCTTTATCTGTAGAAAGTTGGTCAGAAATCACAAGTTTGGAAAATTCATCTGAAAATAGGGTTTCAAGTTGGACTTCTATTGTGCACGTTTTATTAACCGCTCAATATATCATCAATATTTGTGGCTCGTCCCACAGTGGGCAGATGCCACGCTAATTCATATATAGCCAAGACAATCGATAAATGCACATACCTACATCCTTACTATGATAACCCTAGACTGGGATGATGGTGATGAGTGAATTTGCCTGCCTGTTAAGATGGTTAATAACCCCTGTACTACTCATGAGCACAGCAAAATTATTGGCTCGTATATCTTCATAGTTAGCTGGTGATTGGCTCTTTGGAGACAGGGGCGGGACAACCGCCATCCTTTGTGTCATGAAACTCTCCCATAGAGTTCTAGTCTGGAATTTTTTTGATTGCCATATCTCTCATTATAAAGTGTCAGCTTGTGTCAGAAGGAAGACGGCATGAGAAAGCACAGCAGGTATTGGTCTGTCAGTACTGCAGAAAATGAGTATTGAAATATTGAGAGTTTAAGTATTAAATTATTAATGTTTTTGTTAACACTGCAGCCCATGCTGTGCAGTGTTTTGATGGCAGCTTGTGCCTTTTTTAAAAAATTAATTTCTTTTGGATTTTTTTTTCTTTCACATGAAACACAGAGCTTTCACATTCCTAATATTGCATTTCTTTGTGTTGAAGCACAGAATTTGCACAGAAGATATTACCAGTCTGTGTTTGTTCAAGAGGGTCCAATACCAAGTGGTGACTGTTGAATGTGAGTGTGCGATAACTGTGTACGCTTTCCTCCTGTCCTTTAGATCTGCCCCATATGTGCAGCGCTTCCAGGTGGCGACCCAAATCATGTGACAGATGACTTTGCTGCTCATCTAACACTTGAACACAGAGCACCCAGAGACTTGATATCCTTTTCAAATAGTTGTCCCGTCTCCACAGATATAACTGAACCCAGCTTTATTTTGTCCTTATCACAGATTACCTGTCACTCAGGTAGCTTTGTCATTTTAAAGATCATTGCACCAAGGAGACATCTGTGCTTATAATATTAAAGCATCCTGTGTATTACAAGCTGTTGTGACGTTAACATTTTATTTGCCAATTGCCACTGGTCTGGTGCATGGAAAAATGCAAAAAGGCAGTGGAGGCACATGCACTCCTCTTCATGCCTTAAAAACATGGACATGAGAGTAAGGGGTAAATGAACTGCATTTAGAAATGTGTGGCTAATAATAGGTCAGTTGCTCTTGTTTTTCAGTTCCTTGTTTTCTGGCTGTTTCAGGTTGTCAAAGGGCAGAGATTCTTGATACACAGTGGCGATGTACTTTCTGTGGTTTCTCAGGATTTATCAATACAATCTGGATCATTACCTATAAAGGCCTGATAAAAGTATAAGGGCTGTCATGTGACCAGACTTCACACAGCTTCTTTGTAATTACTGTAACTTTTTCCCCACTATTGGCTACTTTTATTCAGTCTCACTGTATCAACTTGAAGGGACCATATTAAACGTATTTTCTGTTATGTACTATGGTAATGGTGGATGCTCATGAAACCTGGTCAAGATTTCAGATGAGGATGTGATGTCAAAAAGGGATTATCCCTAATTTGGTCATGGGCACACAGCTTGACAGTGAGCACAGAAGCTGCACTCAACCACTGTTCAAACCTTTTGTTTAAGAGGTGCAGCCAATCAGAATAGGTTAACTTAAAGAGAGGCTAAAACGGCTTGTTTCATAAAAAATAATTAACTTAAGGGCTTCGCCAAAGCCCAGGACAATATATATGATTTTGAACTGTGAATCTTGCAAGTGCTAGTAGGTCCAAGAATAAAAATTTTAAGATAGAAACTAGCATTATAGGTCCACTTTATCTTTCAGTGCCTCACTTTGCTTACCGTTAAAATGTTTCCAGTGATAATGATCTAGTGAAGTTGACAGATGTTAGTTTGGTGAAAAGCAAAGCACTGAACAGATACATGAAAGTAGATTTTCTTTCCCTGAAAGGAAAAAGGTGTAATTGGTTTGCACTGTTTTTATCAGCTGTTTCAAGGTGATGTAATTGCAGAAGACAATAACATGTAGGTGGTTCAGAAATTCAGAAATGTGCCAAAGAAGCTAAATCAATGCAGGAAATAATAGCTGAGTGTTCACTTATACACTCCTGATCAAAATCTTAAGACCAGTTAAATTGCAAGAATTTGCATTTTGCACAATTGGATCTTAAGAAGGTTCTAAGTAGAGCTTCACAATGCTAAAAGAAGAAATCGGCGCAAGAGACAAAAACTTTTGAGCAGGGAATTTATTGAAAACTGCATTTATACTCAAACATGATTTTTTTTTCAGCTGATCAAAAGTTTAAGACCATAGCTAAAAA
>JAMQGT020001368.1:0-174120 GCA_024447675.2 Pterophyllum scalare | reverse complement strand
TGTTATGCCCTCCTTACTCAGACTTTCAGTTACGTATTGCTCCATGGCCGAGGGAGGAGTAGAATGAAAATCAATGGAGCAGAGGGTACAGAGAGAAGGTAAAGCTCGGGATGGAGTGTAGTCAGCAGTGGTTTGTGTTACACAAGAAAGAAGAGAGGGTGTAGAAGAGTTTCAGAAGACTTTGTTCAGTGTTCTTGTTTCCTCACTTTCTAACATAGTCTTTCACAACTTATTGTGCCCCTTAGCGAAAGTGTGACACATCCGTTATCTGATACAGTACAGGCTATCCTGACTCACCCATATTCAACTCAATTCAATCCAGTCGCCTCAAGGTGCTCGACATTGTAAGATAAAGTACAATAATACAGAGAAAATCTCAACAATCAGACGACCCCCTATGAGCAGCACTTGGTGACAGTGGGAAGGAAAAACTCCCTTTTAACAGGAAGAAACCTCCAGCGGAACCAGGCTGCAGGGAGGGGCAGTCATCTGCCGCGACCAGTTGGAGGTGATACGCCATTGCCACAAGCAGTGATAATATCAGCTGCCAGGTGTTGAGCATTAGCCAGAATGCTGCCACTCCCATGCACGAGCATGAAAGCCACATGAGAATTTCAGGTTACTGACATTTCATCCGTTTCAATAATGATTCTTGCTAAGAATCATCATTGCTGCTGTTAGTGTGATTCAGCATCTTTTTAGTAACCCATAATGCAATGTCACAGGCATCATAAACATATCATTTCACATGGCACATTGCAGGTGGAAGGTGTCTTGTTGAAGGTCCTCCTCCTGCCTGCTGAAGGGGGGGCGCCTTGGTCAACGCGGGATCCAACCTGTGACGCTGCAAAAAGAGACGCAGTCTCTTTAAAAGTCAATAAGCAACGTTTGACGCCTTACATGTCTCCATGCCCTCGTCGTCCTCTTCCGTGGCGGCCGGTCGGTCATAGGATTTGTCGATGGCTGCTCTGAAGCTTTCGTTACAGCCCCGCCCCCTGATGATACGAGGGCGGGGCCTGTGGAAGGGTACATCTCCGTTGAGGGTCACTTCTGCTACAGCTGTCTGGAGGCTCTCGAGAGAGCTGGACTTTCTTTAGGCCCAGTGATGGTCCAACATCTTTTGTGGAGGAACCTGATGGGGATACAGTGGCACAGACTTAAACTAAATTAACAATTTTAAGGAAAATTTCTCCATCCTTGGCGGCGGCCTTTAAACATCCTCATTAATACTTAATACGCTTTGCTGTAGAAACCCTACCCTAGATTTCGACGCCTACATAAGAGACTACAGTTATTCATATAGACAACGTACATCATCTTCATGTGGATGAAGGCAAAATATGTGCAGCAAAAATGCAGCGTGTAGAAAGAGGGCCTGGATGTAAATTTAAACGTCTTCACTTTTTTGCCTGCTGTATTATTAAAATAGGGAAAATAAATAAAATCAATGTCACTTTTACTGTCACCGCATTGCTTTAAAATAAATTTATTTATTATGATGCTGTTGTTTGTTTTTAAAGAAAGCAGTTTTTCCCCACAGAACACACTGCCCCCGAGCTGCGTGAAACGCCTCGTTCAGGCTCGTCATCCTTTACTCATCCAGGTGAGCCACATCTGTATAATGCCTGCCTAGCAGCTATTCTGACACTTTCAAACAGCAAGCAGCTGACTCACAGTCTCCCATTATTCAAAAAATACACCAGCCACGAGCAAAGAACACTACATTTTTGGCTTTAGGAGTGATCACAAGACTGTTCATGCACTCCTGCCATCAGAGGACTGATGACCCAGTGGATTTCTTTCAATGGCAACGTCCCCACAAGAATACGAAATTAGAGTTGGTACATTAAGCAGCTATTGTGGCTATATAAGGTTAATGCTATCATTAACTTTGATTGTATGCCCACGGTAATCAAAACAGTTGGGAACTTTAATGCTGTTTCGAAACTAACCAACAAGGACTGAGTGTGAGTTTGCTGGGTTTTCATGTTGCATTTTACTCTAATACGTAACCTACACCAACTCTCCTGGTTGTACATATATCAGAAAGAAATGGTCGCAATCTAAGCAGTACCGAAAATGCATCTGCAAGGGAATCCTGCCTGCCGTCTTGCATTCTGTGTTAGACACATGAGTCTCTTCTCTTTGTGGGTCCTATTTTGCTTCAAATGTGAACAGCTCGAGTTTGAGCTCTTAGTGAGCTGTGCCTGTAGTGGGGGGGGGATCTGGCAGACAACCAGTGTTGCCTTGTTTTGTCTGGTCCTGCTGACCAGGCAATCTTTCTTCAGACAGAAGGTAAACAGGGTTGCTGTGGAAAATGTAAACCATTAAAAAAAAAAAAAACTGAATCAAAGTAAAAGAGCACAATATGGTGCTTTTAAAATATTCTGAAGGACAATGAATGATGATGCAATGCAAAAGAAACAAAAACAAGAGTTACTGTATGTGACAGGATGGCTTCAGAGGACAGATACAGAGGATGAGAGTGTTACTTTTCCCACCACAAATACTGACTAAGCAATGCCACACATATTTAACAACAACAACAACAACAACACACTTGCTGCCAATTCTAAATGACCAGCAACTAAACCTGTCCAAGTATGACCTCAGACTCTTCCCAGTGTGTCTGCTTTGATTTTAATGTAGCTGCAGTCCTGTTGTGTACAGTACATGTGTTTCTTTTTTTCTTGCAGTCTGGGATTTATTCCAACCAACCAAATGACTCCCTCAAGGTGAACATCTACAGCAGCATCAGGACACAGAGTATGATGCTGCCAACCAAACACAGACGCCAAAGGAAAATCATATACGCTACATAAACAGCTGATGCAATATGTCCATATGTTGATTAAAGGCTTAATTTCTTGTTAACACTAACAAAAACAGACTTGCTCCAAAAAAAAAACAAAAGAAAGAAAGAAAGAAAATATTGTACTAATGTGAGATATCTTCTCAATTCAGTTTCAAAACAATGGCAGAGAAATTACAAACTGGGAATCATCCATCAGAGAGGCTCCCATTCACGCTCACCAATAACCTGATCCCACGCATGTTTTTTGACTGTGAGAGGAAGCTGGAGTTGCCAGAGAGAACCCACATGTGGAGAACACGCAGACTCCACACAGAAAGGCCCCAGACTGGATTCAAGCCTATGACCTTCTTGCTGTGAGGCAGCAGTGCTAACCGCTGCACCACCTTGCCATCCCCCTTAAGAATCAGATAAATAAAAACTTCTTTAAAAGGAAAAAAAAAAAAAATCAAATTACTACTGTGCTGGAGAGTGACTTAAGAAGCACCTGGTTTACCTGAACACAAGCAGTCTCCTAAGGAACAATAATCTCTGACAACAATGCACCATAATCAAACCTGGCATTCTTGTTTCACTAAGAAGGAAGCTTATCGATTTGTGTGTGTGTGTGTGTGTCTGCACACGCATGTGCAACACTGCCACTGACCGAGTACAGATTTCATTACAAGGCGTGACACTAAATGAAAATAACCATCAGCAAAATTGGAGAAACATGACAGTTTAATTAAACTAAGACGATTCCTACAGTGGTGCAGGTACGATTTTTGCTCCCTTATGGCACCTTTCACAGGCTCGGAACATGTACGGTGAATAATAAATGTGGAAAAAAAGATAAGGTGAGGAGGTTGGGAGGTAAATGAAATAGTCCCTAATCTCCTGGGTGGTGTCACTTTGGAGCCAAGTGTACCAGGAAGCTGCAAAAATACACAAGTCCTGACAGAATATCCAGAGTGTCACGGCACAGGAGCCTGAATGAAAGAGATAGGGTAGGAAAGAATAGCTCAAAGTTTGGAGTTGAAGGAGGTGACAAAAATATAAATGCCAAAGACAAGAAGAAAACAGAGCAGTAAGACAAGTCAGGAGATTCAGGACGAGCATATAACACAGAGCAGAAATGTGTAGATTTTTAGTCTTCTTTAAAATGGGGGAAATGCTATATTTTATATAATTATAATAATAATAATAAATTTTATTTATAGGCACCTTTCAGGGCACTCAAGGTCACCTTACAGATAAAAAACAATGAAAAAACAGCAAAAGAGAAAGCACAATTACACAATAACAAAAATTGAAGAAAAGTAAAACAGTTAATGTGTGTGTGTGTATATATATATATATATATATATATATTCTTTTCTTTTTTAAGTAGGCTGCATACTCACATTGAGACCCCCCCCCCCAAAAAAAAAACAAACAAAAAAAAAACAGAGCTGGAAAATTGAATACATGCAGAATGAACAAGCGCGTGGGTTAGCGGCCTCCCATTCATTCTCATCAGCCTGTCCTGTTCCCTTAACGTCTCACTGAGAGCCGGCCTGATAGGCTTTTCACGCTGCACACCCACTTTATTTAAAGGCTTTGCCCAGTGCCATTCACAAAAGTCACACTTCAGGAGTCTTAAAAGAGAAAGAAGACTTTACACTGAGTTGGAGATCTGACAAATGACATTTAGTCACAAACATGAAGAAGAAAAAACAAACTTTTTCTTTGTAAGACTTGACTTTCAAGTAACTTGGTGAGGACTTGTAAAATTTTATTCAACGCAGCCACACAGCCACTAAGAGCTGAGGACTTCTGGGAAAAGGAAAGAAAGAGTCTAGCATTTGCTTTTCAAGTATACAGAACACTATTCACACATGTTGGCAACCCGTGAGATTTAGATCATCTTTGAAGGTGTGCTGAGACAGCCTACCTTATTTTTTCATAACATTATTTTAGAGAGTTAAGCTTTAAGAGCCCTGAAATAACAAATAAAGACAAATCATGTAGCAGCAAGCTGGTCCAAAGAGATTTGACACATGGGAACAGCAGTTTCATCAAACTGTCTGCATAAAGAAAATCTGATGGCTTCGGATTTCACGACCTCTGTCATGTCTTTACAGCTAACGGTGTAATGCCACAGTTGGTTGGGTATTCCAAGGCATGTCCTTTAGTATATATTACAAAATGTTAAAAGTTTGGTGATTTCTAAGTGAAACAATAGAGTCTTAAAATCTTCATATACCCCTCAAAAAAATTATATAACACATCAGATCTCAATGGGGAAAGAAATAATGCTGGATATCTATACTGATATGAGATGGGTAATGGGTTAGGAACAGAAGGATGCCACATCGTTTGATTGGGGGGGGGGACATTAACCTACAGAGGGCTAAGTTCAAAGATGCCCAAAAATCAAAGTGAAAAAAAATGGTGCTCAGTAGTTTTCATGGTCCCCATGTGCTTGTATACATGCCTGATAACTTTGGGGCATGCTCCTAATGACACGCAGATGGTGTCCTGGGGGATCTCCGCCCAGATCTGGACCACGGCGTCACTGAGTTCCTGGAGAGTCTGAGGTGGAAACTGTTTCAGCCTCGTCGGATGGACCGAAACATAACGTCCCAGAGGTGTTCTATTGGGTTTAGGTGGGGCGAGCGTGGGGGCCAGTCAATGGTATCAATTCCTTCATCCTGCATACTTTCACCACATGAGGCCGGGCATTGTCGTGCACCAAGGGGAACCCAGGACCCACTGCACCAGTGAAGGGTCTGACAGTGTGTCCAAGGATTTCATCCCGATAACTAAATGGAATCAGGGTGCCGTCACCTAGCCTGTAGAGATTTGTGCATCCCTCCAGGAATGTGCCTGCCGATACCACTAAACCGCACAAGCTGAATGATGCTACAGCGAGCATATCGGTCTGCACGGCTTCTCCGGACCCTTTCATGTCTGTCACATGTGCTCAGGGTGAACCTGCTGTCATTTGTGAAAAAGTACAGGGCGTCAGTGGCAATCTTGGTGTTCTATGGCAAATGCTAACCAGGCTCCAAGGTGCCGGGGAGTGAGCACAAAGCCCAACAGAGGACGTTGGGTCCTTGGGCTCTGGCAGTGCTCATCCTGTTCCACCTTGCACAAAGGAGCAGATACGGGTCCTGCTGATGGGTTAAGGAACCTCTACGGCCCTATCCATGCCATACTAGCCCAGTTGGTGGCAGAGTGGTAGATCAAGTCAGCAGTCATGTCAAGGTTTTTTTTTTTTCCTGTTGTAAAATGTTTTGGTCAGTGATTGGTGCTCAATAGTTTAGGTCCCAATCCCCACAAGAAATACTGAATCATGTTTCAAGAATAGCACTTAGCTCAGTCCAGGAAACATTTCCTACTTCCAAAAATTAATATAAACAGGTCTGTAATGTGAACTTTACAGAGATCATGCAGAGGACACTCTCTCACAGATTTAGGTGCTCCAAAATCTGGGTGCAGTTTTGGACACCGCCAACAGCCCAGTATTGTTCTCCGTCAATGAAGTGTCCTTGTTCAACATGTGGCAGTGGCCTGTGCCAACAAACATCTCCGTCAATCAAGGCTTAGGAGAAGAGGGCTGGTACATTTCCTCTCATAGCTGTCACAGTCTTTGGTTTCAGCATGATGGCCATGTTTTGACTTTGCTAAATGGACCATGGATCACTTGTACTTAGTGGAGAGTTCAAATCTTGACAAAAGTTGGTAAAGTGACACCAGAGGCCAACAAAGTAAAAATAAACACTGAAACAGGGTGAAATCTATTAGGCAATCCAACAGGGGAATGGAAAGAGAATTCAATTCCAGCCTTCAGAAGCTCCTTTTTTCATGAATTTCATACTAAATTTCCACTTCAGTTATAATAAATTCAGCATTTTTAGCCCGTGACATGAGATTTTCTACATTTCAGTTTAAAGGAAAACAGACAAGCAACAAAAAAAAGTGCTGGACAAAACGAGGACGCTGAGGGACCAGTGGAGACCAGCAGAACCTGCAACAACTCAACTAGCTTCATGCTAAACGGGTTTCAGATCCAAGGGACAGTTAGAGTGGATCGGATCTGTCACTGCTTGTGTTCTTTCAGAGTCATTTGTAAGCAATGACCATTTCAGTTTGAATATACGGAACACCCTTTTTTATAGCAGATGTTTGGGGTTTTTTTTTTAAATAGCTGCTGCAAAGCAATGAAAATGCTTCTGCCCCTTTAAAAAAAAAAAAAAAAAAGCAGGACTTTAAGCAACACTCCTCTCCTTTCCCACACATCATTTAGGAGGCTGAGATGGACAGTTGCGCGCACAACGCGTCTGACTTTCACATCAGATTGCATCGTGTTTCAATCAAACCTGACACTGATGTTTTCCTACCCATAAACAAACAACTGTATGTGTGACTTAAAGAAACCGGTTATTAAACTATTATGAATAATGCATTTTGTCATTTCAGGCATGAGAACTTGATAGATTTTAAGATGTGATGGCATGCCAAGTTGTTACTTTTCCTGGCTGTTACCAGATTATGCAACAGTACAGCTGACTCATCTGTTGCCATCATTTGGCAGATACAGCTTATAAAATATGCAACACTCCCATCCGCGCCGACTCAAGCCATCGTAACATGATTAAAAGTTGGAAACAAAATCACCCGCACGCTGCACAAAAGGTTTCGATAAAAGTATTAAAATAGTGGTCGTGGTATCAATCTTGTGTTTTTATTTGTTTGTTTTTCACACTCTGACACCCTCGACATGTTACCGTGAGCTGCCCCAAAACATCTCATTTCTGAAAGTCTAAAGTTCTCATCTCTCTCTTTCTCCATCTCTGCACATCTTCCTTCGGCGGGATCCGTCCTTCCGTCCGTGTCACTGATTTCAGAGGCAGACCCTTTTATTCCGTTGAAGCGACAGCGACAATACACAAGACGTGACAGTGACTGATGACTCGCTGTCAACTCGCTGCCTTAACCAAGGACAGAGTTAAGGCTTTCTCTGCTCTCCCTCTACGAGCATGTGCTCTCAGAATAATTAGTCTATCAGCGGCATTTGAGGGAAAAAAAAAGGGAGAAAATCAAATGTGTAGTCACCCAACCGCTTTCACAGCAATGTTCAGCAATGACCTTAAACTGCGGCAAAGGGCTGCAAGTCTTCACTTTGCAAACTGACGAATTTGTCTTGCCAGAGCAAGCGAGCCAAGCGCTGAACACAGGGAACACTGCACAAATGCATAAAGACCAGAGCAGTGGGTAAA
This sequence comes from Pterophyllum scalare, assembly GCA_024447675.2. Lineage (NCBI taxonomy): Eukaryota > Metazoa > Chordata > Actinopteri > Cichliformes > Cichlidae > Pterophyllum > Pterophyllum scalare. The sequence goes on along the minus strand of JAMQGT020001368.1, from coordinate 166,065 downwards.
CTGTCAAAACAAATCCTGCAAGCTAGCTGCAGAATCTATGTTTGCAGATCAATGTTTAATTTAATGTCTGCCACTGTTGTTCCTGTACAATCCGTGCCTTGTACCCATTGTGAATCGATCCACACAGGCAGGTTATGAAGCCTCCTCCATTCTGCCGTTAAAAGGGTTTCCCAAAAAAGTTGTGTAATGAGTCGCTAAACAATTTTCTTTTATAATGCAAAGAGTGACGGAAAGATGGATCTGCGATGATATGCAGAACTGCCTTCAGGATGTTGAACAACTGATTTATATGACATGTAAGTCCAATACCACCTATACCCCTCAGTACCACACCTCTGAGATGGAGCTTAAGAAAGTAAATATGATGGTGATTGTAGCGAAGGTCACTTTGTTTTTTTTTTTATTATTCTACCTTTCAGTGCACCGTTCCTTACCTGTGTTGGTCTCGGGATGAGGTGTGAGGTTAATCTCGTCGGCTACTGTTAAAGGAAGGGAGGGAAGAGAGAAGGAATACAAACATTTGGGGTTCAGTTAGTGCCAATGACATTCCACATGCAACATAAAGGTAGTGCTGCAAACATCTGGGCTTCATCTCAATTAGGATCGGAAGTCATGCGAGACCAGGGGGTGGGGTCGGGGGGGGAGATGGGAAATGAAAGGAGGGTTTGAGGATAGCAATCAGACTTGTTGTGATATCAACATGGCACACAGCAGCAATCTGGTCGGGAAGATTAGATATGATTATAGAGAGTGCGAGCAGAGAGACTGTTGCAGCCAAAGCAATCAGCGACTGTTCGAAGCCACTTCAAGGTGAATCAAAAAAGTGAAGTTCTTGACTTTGGCGAGAGATGCAGAGTGCGTTTTCGTACCGAGAGGCAAGGGGGTGGAATATATTTAAATATGAGGTACATGAGGAGCGTGCAAGGGTGTGCACTCAAGGTTAAAGGAAATCCAGTTAAACTAGTTAACTGGGTGTACTGAATTAATCAAATGACCTTTAAACACTGATTTTACCCAAGAAGCTTCATGAGCCGGGGATGCAACTTTTCCTTAACCAACAAACAAACAATGGGTATAGCGCTCATATGCTTTCACTAATTTGCCCAAATTTTTTCTTTTATTATTAGGAATAACAGGTCCCCATGGATTATTTGCTTTGCATTTATATATCAATGTGAACATAACTTAACATTTCTAAACTTTAACTTTAAGATATCAAATTTCTTAATAAGTACAACTTGGATCTTAAAGACATCGACTCTGCTTTAAGATGCATTTAAGGTGTTAAAATCTATATGAACATAAAAGAGGAAACCGTATGAATAACTCAAGAGGCTGTATAAAGGTAAGCAGGTAGCAGGTATTATCGTACCACCTGGAAACTCTTTGAATTGTTAAGTATAACTTGAAGGAAGCAGGAAGTTTTTAAACACCCTACCTAAATCCATGCTCTTGGACTTGCGCGTCTTGATGATTTCAAGTTGAGAGGCATCCCCAAATTGCTTGGTGCGCTTCTCTGACATGCTCTGGCGTCCAAAACCTTCCCGCTGGAAAGCACCATCCGCATGATTTTCATCTGGATTCACAAAGCTGGATGGAGAGTACAACAAGTGAGATGAGACGGACTCGATCTCACACACGGAAATCATCACACACAATCAGTTCAGCAGCATAAATGACTCCAAAAACACTTTAAAATAGTCGTCGCACCTTCTGTATAAAAGAGATTTAAAATAAAGGTAAATAAAAGCCATTCTACAGGCAGAAGAGACAGAAAAAGCAGCAAGAAGAAAAAGCTGAACATAGTGGAAGTAAAGAAATTCAAAGGCATTCAAAAAAAACCTGTCCTCTTTGAACTCAGTGCCTTCAAAGTGGGAAAAATAAGGCTGAACATGAAATGAAGGGCATGGGGGGGGGGGGCAACTGGCAACTGGAAGTAGTGGAATATGGATCGGGGGGAAGTACGAGAAAAAGGGCAAGAAAGTTATTGAAGAGAGCAGAATTGTGAAAACTAAAATAATTTTTGAAAAACCCTGCAGAACGGAGAGAACAGGGAGAGTGACGACAGGGGACATCGAGTTTTCCTCGCAGAAAAAAGTAAAGGAGTAGCTAAAGGTGGCGGGAAAAACGACAGCGGAAGAAAACCAAAACTTAACTGAGACAAAAACGTGCACGAAACAAAAACATCTGCTGAAGTTTCTCACACTGACACAGTCCCAACAGACGTGTCCTCATCACTGCGGCAGAAAAGGGCTCCCTGACATCAGGCTGAGAGGACAGCGGGGGGAAAAAGAAAGCTGGCTGCCCCGGGAATCACTGCTTACAATCAAAGAGCAATCAGGATGGGGGAGACCCACAATAAACAACCTGCACGCGTGCCAATAAGCCACAACACTGAAACCCTGACAAAAGAAGTAAATGGCATTGATTATCACTTCTCAAGGGGCGAGATATGCCAGACTGCAAGCGAACAGTTAGTGCTTGAAGCTGATATGTGAAAACAGGGAAATGAGGAATCACGAGGATTTAAGCGACTCTGACGAAGGCCAGGCTGTGACGACTAGACAGCTGGGGCTGCAGAAGTGCAACCAGTGAACAGGTGAGAGTGCTACGGGTGCCCGAGGCTCAGTGACGTGGGGAGCAAACGCTGGTTTGGGTGGCCTGGATCTACAGAAGAGCTACTGCAGAATAAACTGCTGCAGACTTTAATGCTGACTAAGATGGGAAGGTGTCCACTGCAGCCCTAACAACAGGCACATCAGAAGTGGACCGTGAAGTAATGGGAGTAAGTAGTCTGGTCTAATAAACAATGGCATCATTTGGTGCATTGTTCATCTCAGGCAGAGATGGCTGGGGAAGGGTGTGGGGGGGGGCACTATGAGAAGCTTAAAATATTAACCACAAGCAATTATTTACACTTTGCCTACCCGTCATTCTGATTGGGCAGCTCTTTGGCCCACGGTGAGGTCACATCAGCTGCGAAACCGACATCGTCGTGGGAGCTCGAGGACGACTGGTCGGAAAGGTGGGGTGGGAGAAGCGGCGGCCGGTCATCCTCTATGATCACAGTATCATCCTGCGGCATGTTGACGGTTGGTGAGAGCTGATAGTTTCCTGGAGGGAATAAGATTATTGTTTCTCATTATTCCAATATTGTCATTGTTGCATTTTGTGTATTTCGGTCCTTCAGATCCAAAGTTTTCTGGGTACCCAACGTCAACAGAAGCCTTGTACCTCTCACAATCTTATGTTAGTCCAACATTTGAGCCACACTTCCTCACCAGTCAGTTTTGCTGCTATACATATACATATATATATATATATATATATATATATATATATATATATATATATATACACACACACACACACATCACATCAACGTGAAGACCCTGCAAGTGGACACACTGCTCCAAATAATCAGGATTTTACTGAAATAATTCTGACATGCAAAACACCACACACAACTTCTTTTGAGTCCAAGGTGAAAAATCTGAAAAATAATATCACGCACACACACACACACACACACACACACACACACACAAAGTGATCAGCTGAACTGAGAAATGCCCTCGGGAATTCATTTATGTTGTGGCAGGAGACAACTGAGATAAAGCACGAGACTGCCATTGCAGTTTAATTGGCCGGCTACAACAAAATACAATAAAATACAAGGTAACCTCTGAAACCACAAAACATATTTTGAAGTTTAAAAGCAGAGTGAAACTGCTCCTGACCAATCAGCTTAGACCAAGAGGAGTCTGGCAGCAGGCACAATGGTGTTCCTATGTCAAAACACTATCATTAATTCAAGCTGTGCCCTGACAAATAAAGATTTACAAAAAAAAAAAAAAAAAAGTCGCTTTCTCAGCCTCTGAAAAGCACAGCTTAAAAACTCATTGATATGCAGCACATGACTTTGTCTTTAATCTGTATTTTGAAACTGGCATCAAAAAGGGCATCTTCAGTGCTTCATAAAAGCCTTGTGTACTGAGCTTAGTGAGAAGTTTGTTTGTCTTTAGAAAAGCCAGAGACCAGGAGGCCTAAGCCAGGCCCGCTGTTTGCTTCTCTTAACTGAACACCAAGGGGACCGTAGGGCTGCTACGTTGCTTCACTCAGCTAGCATGGGTGAATGACCTGATGTAGAGCAGGAAACAAAGGAGTGATGAGGAGGTCTGAGTGTGTTAGGGTGTGCAAAAGTATGTGCAGAGGTTAATTTAAAAGCCTTTGGTCAGTGTTCAAAGTGATATTTTATTTATGTGAACTGAATGATGCTTTTTAATCCTATTTTGGAAATGTAATGTGGAACTCGAGGTGCCACACAAAACACCATTTAAAGTGGTAAAAAAAATAAATAAAAAATGTGGTCTTCCTAATGAAGTCATATTTTGGTTAAATAATAAGGAGAAGTAAACAAAGCAGCCTCTGAGGCTGCAAAATGAACCTAAGACAGGGGAGCCAAAAAGTATAGTTCCTCCACTGGCAGAGTCGAGCTCCACAGACTCGTGTCTGCAGTGAAAAGCACGTTTGCCACCTGGATATGCCCTATAGCTGAGAGGTGGAGGGAGGTCGATGAACATTCCTGAGTTGTTAGGGGTGGTACAAGTAGATTTCTTTTTATATATATCCATATATCTGCTGTGTGTGTGTGTGTGTGTGTGTAAGCATGTATTCTTACACAGTGTGAATGTGTTGTGCTGCATCTGCAGAAGTGTGCAAGTGCATGCCCTTAACCTTCAGTGAGCAACTACAACTGTTTTGGTGGTTTCAGTGCGTGTCTTTGTCCTCCTTTCAGGCGCCTCCTGCTGTGTATGTTTGTTATTCACTGTGAATCTGGGAGTCCGGGTGGGTCTCCTAGCACAGCATGGCCACTTCTTTCTCTCGGACCACATCCACACACACACATTTCATACAAACGTCTGCACACATGTGCATTCACGGAACCACTTAATCCCATTTCCCTAAGCAGTCCAATGCGCAACACTGAGAATCCCATCAATGTCACAGTTTGAATCACTGCAGTACAATCAACTGGCAGCTACTGAGTAGAAAACCAATGAATCTGTCAACTCATTCGCCTGGTTAAAAGAGGAAAAGAAAAAAAAAAGCTTCTTTGTTTTAGTGCCAGCGCCCGAGGGCAGTCGTCGGCCAGCAACAATGGCTCTGCAATGTGGACGGAGCATACACCCAAGATCACCTGAGAATCTAACCAATAAACACACGTTATTGTTCCCAAAGGCTGTAATAATTTTAGACAGAGCTGGAGTGGAACAATAGGCAGCATTTCATTTGAGAGTCTCCGGTATTATTAGACACCTTTTGTATACAAATACTAAACACTTTAAGGCAAAAGGGGGACATAGGACTGGCAAGAGGGAACCAGGGGGTACAAAGGACTTTCTAAATGAACGTGGAAGTCGCAAGAGGTGAGAATAACATGGGGTGAAAGACATGCGGAACATTTTTCCCCCCTTTTCATTTTGTCTTGTCTCAGTGTATTTGCATAATTAGTAAGGAGGTTATTGCCAGAAGGGCTGGGCCTTGAAAGCTATTGGCCTGAAGGAATAATTAAGCTGCTCTCTTATCCCTGGCATCTTCATCGAGTGAGTACGCACAGGCCAAAATTCAAGCTGATACGTTCTGAACGAAGTTCTCTTCTAAGAAAGCCTAATGCATGATTTATGTTTAGTGGCACCCTCACAATGCAAGAACCAACTTATTCCAAGCAACTGTGAAAGACACGACCCCCCCCCCCAAGCACTCACATGCACAGTTTTATTTATCCAAAGAAGGTTTGCTGAGTGTGCAGAGCTCCGCTTTGTGTTCAGATGCATTCCCATCTGGGACCTGCTGCTAGGCTTCTACCGACAAGCTTCTGAGCAGCAGCAATGCAGCAGCTCCGAGCCGTGCATCTGCTTTTCCGGACCCTTCCAGTGTATTCACATCAGTCATAACACAGCTGCTTATGTTGGCCAATCACCACATTTCTATTAATTCACACGAGCACAAAGGGTGACGAGTTAGCTTGCACAATCATCAGGAGTTCAAGACGCGCGTGATAAATAAAGTTATACATCCAGCAGCTGGTCCATCGTTATAAACGCAAGCACAGGCCGGAGTGCTAGTCCAACTCCCAGACGTGCACTTTAAAAGTGGTGGTTGACCCAAATTACACAAAAAGACGCCACAATTGTTCCTCTATTTTGTAGTGGTGTGAGGCCGTGCAGCAGAAAGTTTGGGTGGTTTTGCCCATGTTTGGACATATTCTTGGAGATCTTCCTCTCTCACTCAAATATAGTGTCAAAAAAACCTTTATAAATCTCTCTGTAACACAAACATCAGATTTTTCTGGCACTACTTTCATTAAAGAAACTTTTCCAATCCAAACAAGGAGGCGTTGTGCGAGTTCTGTAGAACTGACCTTCTAAATTCAAGTCATGATCAAAAAGGCTGCTCAAACCCTGGCATTCACTGTGGTAAACCTGGTTCGAGGGCCAAAACAGTCATTTTGTAGGCAGACAAAAATACAGGGAAAAATTAGATATGGAACGAGTTTTATTAGAAACTTTAGAAGCGCATACGGAAATTCAGGTGTGAATCTGAATCGTTTTGGGTTTGGCTGCAGACCTGCGTATAAAGAGACGACTATCAGAGAGGGCAAGTGTCTGCCATCCGATCCTCTTATAAATGCCAGCACAGCCTCCATTCTTCTGGAAAGACGAACAAAGATGCAGACAACACAAAAAAAATCTCAGCTTCTGAGTCACACAGGACTAATATTACCAGGGAACTGTCTTTATGGTGAAATATGGTGGGTAATTTTCACTTTACAGATTACAGTCTTGGGAAATTTTCACAGGATTGAGATCACAGATAACTTTGCAATTATTACAAATTACTAGATGTACTAATAGCCCCATGCGAAGAGGGCTAAAGTTCAAACTGAATAAGTCCTTTCAATTTAATTCAAAGCTCTTTATTATAAAAGAGGTATGCTCCCCATCAAATCGAATTTTTAAAGACAGACTTCGATAAGACGGTTGAGCCATCGTAGCGTAGCTCCAGACATCACAAAACACATGTGTAAAACACCTTTAAAGGAAAGCTAAGGAAAGCAGAGTCCACCAGCTTAAAGTTTGAGATTGCTGGCCTTTATCCTCTTTGCCTAGTCCACAGTAGCAAATTAAACAAGAGTTCATATAAGGATTTAATCCTTTCCCTACCTCTCCCAATCTTCACAAAACCACAAAGCAATGTTCTAAAAAGCCCCAGCTGATTATCTGTAGTCACTGAAGTACATGGGGGCGGGGAGAAAAAAAATCATTTTATAAATCACTTGATTTTAGAACCACGTGTCAGAGAGAAGATCCACAGTATTTTATTTGATATATCGAGCTTTAAAAATCCACTGGGGTGATTACAGTAGGTGTTTAATAAGCAGGAAAAGAGTCGCATGTCTGTGATAGATAATAATTGTAAAGCGCACATCCCTCATAGGCCAGTCTTGGAGGTTTCAACCATCTAATGTCCCATCCTGGCGAAGCTGGATTAAAATATCGGAACAAACGGGGGCCCTCTCGCTGCTTCGACATCCCAAATTTCTCTGCGTAACCGAGCCAGTGACAGAGGATCGAAAAGCCCATACAGCAACTGCTGGGGGAGACAATGTTTTGTTTTGGTGTTTTTTTGTCCTGACGGGGGCACAAGCTGTATGCCACCGAACACTACGGCACCGCTGCAGCGAGGTCATTTAGTTCAAGGTGAGCCTCACCGGCTTTCATGAAATCCTTCCCCTTCTTGTAAAGGTTATGACTGGATACGGCTCCACATTTTGGAAACTATTTAATCATATTTAAGGGAGGCTGAGAATAGAACCAACTGACTCAGAACCCGTCAGCTACTGAAACAGTAAACGGGAGCCTCAAAGAACAACGGCCAGCTTTACAGGGCTTCAAACTGCGGATAACAGATATCTGTTTAAGGCGTCCTGTTCCATGCATCCTTTTTTTTTTTTTTTTGCGCTCTGGACATGGATTGCTTACCTGCAAGCAAAGCACGCTCAGATATGATCAACATGACACAGAAAACGTCTGTATGTTCATCTATTTATAGACATATCTCTTATGATACCTACCCAAAGACACAAAAAGCAAAAGACTGACTAAAGAGTGTTTATTCACATTTTTTTTTTCATTTTTTTGTCTTTTCCTCCGTATCCTCTGCCAGGCTCGATTTTAAGGATTAATAAAGTCGTAAATAACTACCCACTGTTTATAAAGAGCTCTCATATGCTCCGATTCAACCTCAAGGCCGTAACGCTTCAGGTAGAGTAAAAGTCTTTTCCCCATCAACGAAACTGAAGATCATGACTCTACTGAGTATCCTCCAGATCTTGTCAGTATGTTCTGGTAGCCCAGATTTCCAACTATATAAACAGACTGATTAATTAACTTTATAAAGCATCGGGATAAACTCCAGCTTAACAAAACCAATGGAACACCAGATTCAGACATCAGGTTGTCTGGCCGTAAAGTGACAGCGATCCCATTTGCCACAGCTGCCGTAAAGCTGCCTCGTGCTTTCACTCCCGACCCTGTGCGCTCATTATGAGTGCTCGCTGTTCGTCAAGCGTGGCTGAGCGCAGCCACTGCGGCAGCATGGTGGAGCTTCACCTATCAACACCTCCTCCGTCACTCTTAGCTTACACTTTTGTTTGTACTGACGGTGCCAACGTCAACCAATTTGCATAAATGGAAAAAAAACACTTTCAGATTATGTTGCATCGATTAACATGTCTGAGTTGGTTAGAGCTTCTTTTTTTAAAAAAAATAAGTTAAACTCTTCCAAATCTTCTGTTTAATTTACATTTACAGTATTTTCTGTATCTTTTTTTTGTTTTGTTTGGTTTGGTTTGTTTGGACTGGCTTGCGATGATTCAGCAGAAGAAAAATTGAGAAACAACTGCAAAGGACAAAACGAAGGAAGGCAGTTGGGTCATTCTGTTCTTTCTTGAAATTAAAACAGGCGAGCTATGCGGTTTTCCCATCTGGCGTCCAGAAGTTTATCTTTGACATTAACAAACGTAACCACCCATCCATCAATCACTCAAGTGCTACACAAATGCAGTCTCGAACAGATGTGCGCAGAGCTCTTACACACAGAAAGAAATATGCTTGCTAATCTCTTGAAGACACACACACACACACACACACACACACACACACACACACACACACACTCACCTTCAAACCAACTCAGCTTGTTTGAGCAATATGTTATTTAGAAACAGAGAAACACACAGGTATAAAAAAACCAACACACATGTACAGAGACGAACTTTCCGAACACACACAAGCAGCAAACTGTCGAGGGGACGTTTGTCCATCTGGCTCTTGCTGCCTGACATTGTCACATTGCTTCCTGTTTTCTACTGTGTACCCGATTAAAACTTTAAACATCATTAACAGGAGGAGCAGGTGACGCAATCGCAGCTCAGAACGACCAGAGCGACGAAGAGCTACAATCAGAAGCCACTGAGTGAGGACAAAAAGCCAACATTAATGAGCTACTCACCTATTGTGCGCGGCAGCATGCCTTTCCGAGGCATCAAGTTGTCATCGAGGCCCTCGAGGCCACCGTACAGCGAATGGGAGATGCTGCGCTCGTGGTCATCTAGGGAGGTGTTCAAAGTCTGCTGGGGTCCCAGCGGGCTCCCCGGTGTCTCCTGAGTGAACGGGAAGCTGATGTTAGACATAATGTTGCAGTTTCTCGAACTCTGTGCTTCTATATTCAACTACCTGAGAGATTAATTCCTTCCTCTGATTCAACCAAACAAACCACTAATAAATAATAATAAAGGCTAATAAAGAACAAATAATCCTTTGTAATGGGGACGGAGTGAAGTACAACACGTTAAGTGTTACTCAAGTGAGAGAATGAGGCTGAAGGGAGCTAGCACTGCTAACATTTGTTCAGTAGTAATGGCTGGACACAGGGGTGGCGATCCATGCTAATGCTGCCAATGCGGTAACAAGGATAAATGAGCATGGATTTCCAATAGGTTGTTGAGCCTCAGGCTGTTACCGAGCTTTCTACCATGTCGACATTTCCCTTAAGACCCACGATGACAGTTTCTTGCTGGACAAACAGGCCACGGGTCCTCCCATCTCAAATCATTTTCTGCTCGAACATCTCTGATCTGCATAAAAATGTTACGGGCCAAAGTTTGAACACATATAATGAGTGCTGTGAAATTTAAGCTTCATAAATCCGAAGGAAATGTTTGAACAGGAAAAAACTATTAAAGACAGAAGCCTAAAAACCGTTCCAGGTCTTTCTTACCAACAAAATGAAATCAGGGCCAATTTGGGACATCAGGAAAATGTCTTGAGTATGCGACTCGTTAAAATAAAGAAAAGAATTCAAGCAGTCCTGCAAAGTCTAATATTTGAGCACACGCTAATGCAACCTCTGAATGGTATGTGGTTGTATTTCACAATAACGCAAAAACAATGCGCCTAGAATACTTTTCAACAACACACAGTCACAGAGACAGAAATTTTAAAATGCTAGTTTTGCTTCACGAGAAATCTCCTAAGGCCAATGCCCACATGGCACAATCAGGAAAACTACCTTCCAAAATTAAAAAACAAAACAAAAACAAAAACCACTTCGTTTTTAAGTTATAATTAGAGTACCATCTGGAAAGTCCAGAATTTTGTTCTATTTTGCATTAGACCATCTGCGCATAATAACTTGTCATATTGCTGAATCCAGTTGAATGCATTTTATTTTATTATTTATTTTATTTATTTTTGTGAATATGAATTTTATCTTGAAAGTCTTCTACATGCTTTATTTTGCAGTATTGTGATATTCAACTACATGACAGTCAGAAATCGTCACTAGTGTGTTATTAGTGTGTTATTAGGTGTGTGCTCAAATATCAGACTTTTCTGGGAGTCCTGGACTTTTTTAATACGCTCATTTAAAAGAAAAAAAAATCACAAATGGATGATTTGACGACAGAATGACCGTAATGAACACATCTACGGCCTGAGAAGGTGTGTGCATGTGTGTGTGTCTTTGCCTCATCTGTTGTCTGTTGAGTGTTAATGTATTCAGTATGGTTTCTGCATTTCTTACTGAATGCGATGACAGCTTCTAAAGACAACTGCCATAAATGCCACTGCATATCAGTAAATAACACCATCAAACTTGAGTCAATGCTGGGGGCCAAATGACTCCAATCAATGACTGTAACTACCTAGGCTGGGATCTGAGTTTGACTCAAGGCCTTTGCCCAGTGATTCTTTTCACTTCAGTGAATGGTTGTGTTGTAATAAATGTTGTCGAATAGAGGGGGAGGGGGGGGTGTAACAAAAAAAAATAACTTCAGTTTATGAGAGAATACACATGTTAGGATGCTGGCAGAAGTGTACACTGTACTGAGGTAGACTGCAGAATAGAAGGCTCTTTGTGCAAAACTAGAAACATATTCACATTATGAATCACAGATAACCTTTAGCTCATCAATGAAGTCATTTTTTTTTCTTCCCAACATTTCACAGGATGTTGGGGATTCACTGGGGTCATTTAGACAAGGCAAGCATGTGTATCTAATAAAAACCCTTGCAGTAGCCCTGAGCGTGAGCCTGCGTTGTGAATGCAAACCTGCAGTTGAAACTTTCTAATAAATGTACTTAAAGGGGACATATCATGTAAAATCCACTTTTTTAGCTCCTAAATAAAAAATTTTTTGTGTACTTTGAGTGTCTAGGAGTGTCAGAAAATTTAAATTTATTCTCTCCCGGTGCTGTGTAGATATCTTTATATTCTTTTTGGGTCATATTTTTCAGTCTGTTCAGTTTTCTCTATTCCCTATTATGCTTTCCTTGTCTATTACGTCACAGTATTTGCTGCAGTAACTGCTAAACAAGGTCATGGACTTCCGGCTTACCGATTTCGTGAATCTGGCATTTTTTTCTCGCAGCGATTTTGTAGTCCAAGTTCAGTTATGCCGAAGTTGCAAGTAGACAAGTCAGAATGTTCGTTGTGGTGTATTAACCCACACGATTCCTCACCGCCCCATCAGAGCCCTTTGAAGTGCCTGTTTCTCTGCCGCTAGTAATCGTATCGCTGCTATCAAACTACAAAAATGGCCAAACGGGGTGGAGTGGAACGCTCTGCAAGGTGAAGGGGGGCGAGGAGTGAAATGTCTCATTCAGATTTAAAAAGATCGCACCAAAACAGTGGCTCTAAGATGCGCCTCAGAACAAGTGTAAACAAAGGGGTCTGCGGAGCTACAATAAGGAGGAATTTAGACCAAAGCGTTGCAGTTCTACTTTATATAGACCACAAGTGAATGATTTACATATGAAAAGGAAGGATTTAAAAGCATTGTTGTGCCTTTTAGGCAAAAATACAGCACTAGCCTGTGAAATGTAGTGCGATATAGTAAACGTAGACTGGAAACAATGTAGCAAAATCCAAAAACCTAAAATTTATACTCGAGTAAATTAACAAGATATAAACACTGCAACCCTTAAGCAAGGCACTACAACAGCTCCTGTAGAAAACTAAGACAGGCACAGACATTCCCTCTTTAAATAACTGCTCCTGTGGGAAAAATGGAAGGACGCCAATAAAAGTTTCTACTAGTTTTACTACCTACACATCTTAATTTTGTTGGATGCCTTTCTTGCACTACAAATGAAGGAAGTCATTTGCTGCACAAATTAAACAGTTTGAGTGATGGCAAACATAACTAATCAAAACTTCACATGGATAAAACAAATCGACCACGGAGACCAACTCATTTCAAAGGTCGCCATATGGTGCTGTGACTGCTGGCATGCAGCTGCTCTTGACTTTAAATGAGGCAGTTAATGAATTGGGCGACTGAGGGGCCGGGGTGAAATGCCTCGGTAATAGCCGATGGGATTCACCGTACTGAGGGCGCATGGACAAATCACACCGCAGCTCATTGCATATTCAGGCTGATAATTGAACTCCTGGAAGGTCTCGATCCCTCCGGGTGCCAGCAGTGATGTGGAAGTTAGCTGCTTCGAGTTCACGGCGTTTCTGGGGACGGAGGAAGGAACGGAAGTGATGGGGCACGTGATTAATGCAAAAGCAAACATTAAGGAGCGGGGACACGGGAAGGAAAGTAAATAGAGGTTTATTTGATCCCATATGTCAGTAAATGTCAAATGAGTTATAGCTCTTATCCTATAGTAATTGGGTATTATTAGATTTTAAATAATATTTGATTGACAGCTAGTTATGAGGTGTTAATCTATACTGAGCCTATGGGGCTTCAGCTCAGAGCAGCCTCTTTGAGTACAAGTGAATTAAATTGTTGTTTTCCTCTTCTTTTTTTCTCAGCGTCATGGACACTATTTTTTATAAATAACCAGACACTCGGACAGCCTCAGGCCATGCCTCCAGCTCTGCATGTGAAGCAAAGATTGACGAGGCTCCCAGTGCTCGAATTTTATTCATCCACCACGCTCTCTGTGAAGTCTCACTGCCTCGACATGTCGGCAATATGCACGCGTGTGCATTCACACGGCACGTCTTGGCCAACGGACACACGGAAATATCCCTGAAAATAAATGCATACATGCATAAGCTGGATGTACAAAAGCACAAACTGCACACTTCACCACACATATATACAGGGGCTGATAAAACAAGACGTGCGCGAGCGAGCACGCGCACACACACACATACACAAGACACACCTCCAGGCTTAGCCTCTGCTTTCAATTACCAGGCGGACCGAGGGGAAATCAAAACTTTGACACACCGGGTTGGAAAAGGAGAGCAGAGAAGCCAGGCAGCGCCAGAGGCGTACACGTGCACAGGGACGTGCGCGCCCATTTACAGACACACAGCGGTGGTGCACACACTCAGCCTCAGCTTTCAAGCAGGCGACAGGCCAAGGTGTACAGAGAATGTAAAAACATGACATTGAAGGGAGGAGAAAAGTTGTGCAGTTCGGCTCGCAGCCGTGTTTTTTTCCCTCCACCTGCCTCAAAGGAGGTGAGAGTGAATGTGAGGGATTGGTAAAATGCTATGACCCGACTACTTACGGAAAAAAATAAAATAATTGATGCTCATAAGAGTAGTTCCCAGCGGTTTGCTTTGGGTTGTTATACATCTATCACAGAAAGGACCCCAGCGAAATCAGGCCTAATAACTTAAGTGGCTGTATTCAGGAACAGCACCGAAAAATCTGTTCACTTTTTTAAACACGAGAAAAAACAAAAAACCACGGAAACTGTAATTATAGATGCTCTGATCTAAATCCATCGCAAACAACATCAGCATTTAGTCGGAATAAAGTCAAATTTGTCCCATTACAGATGAAAATACTGAAACAGTAAATGTGGGATGCCGCAGACTGAAACAACAGTCCTTCACCTGCAAACTGCATCTAAAGCTGGGTGTTTTGTGGCTCATTGCTAAGGCGGCAGCGGACAGAAGAAGGTGCTGTGCTGCTCCAAATCACAGAACAGCTGGTAACAAAAAAACCCCAGAGCATTAATAGTGAATGAAAGCCACCTTCTTTTGCTCCAGAACTAATACTGAGATGTCCTTGGGCAGGGTGTTTTCCCCCGGTTTTTCCAGTGAAAGTGCTCAGTGGTGAAAAGTCAACAGCAGCTGTAATGCACAACTCGGAGGTCTGAATTTGAGAAAGCCAAGTGTGAAACAGTCTGCTGCTGCTGCGGAAGGCCATGTGTGCACGCACACACAAACTTCCTCAAATAAACACTTGAGAAAAGTCAGCTGATAAATATGGACTCTGGGAGACATCTGAGAGGGCTTTATTATCAATAAGAAATATTGGGGGAAAAAAATCTGCAAGAAGAGATTCTAATTAAAAAGCAGTGATTGTCCACGTACCCGCTCCATCAGTATACCGAGGTTAGTCAATGGAAAAGTGCACGCGCACACACACGTTCAAACCCATCTTTCGCCTTGTTCCTTACCTCATTTCTTTTGGCCACTCGTCTGGCCACAATGAGCTGGATCATTCCACGCTTGTTGCCTTCAGTTGACATGGATTTACGTAGCGTTTCCATCGCGTCTTGGTTGGTTTTGCCCAACAGCGACTCCCCGTTGACGGCTATCAACTGGTCATTTACTCGCAGCCGTCCATCCTTTTAATGGACAAGAATTTGCATATAAGAAACACATAATATGGTGAGCTCCCTGAAGCTAGCACGGAAAAAAGTGTACTGTGCATGTTTTACTGACTAAGCAATGCACACTGTGTGATAAATAAAAAGCACTTATACCTCCAGTTTAACAATAACCTTGATCTAATCAGACAGTCTCACTGACTAAGTGTATCCTGTTTCTAGTCATGATCTAATGTCTTGCAGAAAACGGTGCTTTCAAGTCCATTATCATGTGCTGTCAACACAAGCTTATTTGTATGAAAAACAATCAAGTTGAAGGACTATTGAAACTGACTGCAGCACTGCAGCCAGCCACAGAAGAAAGGGCGCTTTGTGCTCATAGATCTCATCACAGCTTAAGTGTTTCTTTGAAACAGAAAAGTCATTTTACCTCATGTTCCCTGTTAGAAGGTTAAACCACCAGAGAGCTGGTTTAAAGTTACTTTCTGAGGCTTGATATATACAGAAAATTCATACCCAAGATTTAAAAAGCTTTAAATGCCTGCAAACAAAGTCTCAAAAAACAAAATGCATTAAGACAAATAGATTTAATTCTAAACTTAATGATTTGGTATCAGAGAGGATTCAATGGTGCACACAGGATTTAGATTTGGAGCTAACTGAATGAGCATCTTGATATTTCAGTGGGGAAAAAGAAGAAAAAAATTCCTACATGACAAACGCCACATCTTTAATCTCTCTTTTGTACATTTCCATTCACATGCTCATTGTGAAGCTATTCATAAGAGAGGCCTTGCAGATACCTTGCAGGCTGCACCTCCATTTATGATGGATTTGACAAAGATGCCCAGATCTGCGTGGTTTTCCTTGGAGCGGTTGCCTTTGACGCTGACACCCAAACCTGCTGAACCCGAGTCACTGAGGGGGATCTCAAAGGTCAGGAACTCTCTGGTCCCATCAGGGGTCAGGACCAACTCGTCCTCCTCTGTCTTCTGTAAGAGGGGAAGCAAAGAATGAGAGACAGGTTTAAACAGAGAAAGCAATCTGACCAGCAAATACTAAGGAGATTTTTTTAAAATCCAGAGAGCCCACAAACAGAGTCACATTTAAGTACAGTTAAATGCTCATACACTGTCATGAACATTTAATTATCCAAAGCAAAAACATTCATGCATTTAGCCTAAAGCTGTAAAGCAAAAGCCCCTTTAGCCCTGCCATGCTTTCACCATGTTCCTTGGGGTTAGCAAAAGTACAAAAGTTAAAAGGACATTCATTTGGCTACTTGAGGTTAATGAAAAGAACTTGCATATAATTTGCAGCAGGGCAGATAGCACGGAGGTAAATCAGAGTGCAAGCTCATTAGCTACAACAGATTTATTAGTGTTAAACAGACTACCAGTCTTAAGTGTTAAATCAGGTGCTTAGTATATGCAGGCAGAGACTTCTGTTGTATAATTAAGGCACAAGAATCTCATTAGTCAACAGTGAACCAGATAAACTAGAAATACTCATTTTGACCTTAAAATAAAATTTCACAATAATTGGGATGGGTGGCTTTGATCTTCGGTGCCAGAGAATAAGCCGCAAGTCCGAGTAAACCGTAATGAATAAGACTGAAGCCATTTCTTGCAGCCCCATCTCCTATACTAGAAGATTTTCAGAGAAACATTACAGCCTGCTCCACCAGTGACAAATGACACAACACAAACCTGCTTCACATCCACCAGTAACAAAGACGGCACTGATGCCCGAGCCTCGACTGCACGGTAATATGAAGCTCCACAATAGCCAATATCTTGGGCTAACTAAACACTTCTGTCATGTACCTGAAAGCACAGCGTGAATCAAAGCAAATGCAATTGGAGCGCATTTACTGTGAAGCATCTGCAGGCACACAACCAAGAAGTGTTCAATAACTGTACATTTGTCAGCACATGTTGCTGATTACATTACTGAATATATATACTGTACGCATATTGGGATTATGTCACCCTTATGAGGCCTTAAAGCTCAGTCTAAGTTGGGAAAACATTTTAAATAACAGCCTTGAAATGACAAAAATGGAAAACATACACTTCAAAAGAAGAATTTTAGAGGTTCAAGGAAACAAAATGTGGAGAAACTGGATCATAATTGGATAATGAACATCAAAGAGGAGGTTAAAACCGTAAAACAGGACTAAGGCCTCACCGTAGCCCTGAGAGCTCTGGTTTAGACATTAAGCCCAAGCTCAAAACTAACTGCAAGTCCATCTTTCCACTAAAAACGTCCCGACTAAAAATGTCCCCACACAAGTGCTTATGTTACTTAAAGAATAAAAGCACCAACCTTGCACCTGAATCATGATGCCAAGTGTGTCAAACAGGCAGTAAACTTTGCAGTAACCGTGCACGAACACAGCAGCCTAATTGACATGCTGAGTGCTCTCTCTCTCTCTCTCTCTCTCTCTCGCTCTTCCCCTCCACAACAGGTGCTTCTCTCACTCTTCCTCTAAATTCATTCTCACTCTCTCTTCCAGCTCAACAATAAAAAGCTATTCTCTCTTGCTTGTTATTTGACAGCTGTCCTCTGAATAGATGGGTGCGTGCACGCTAGCGCCTGGCAATTATTGTGCACGCCTAATGAATTCAATCATCGGGCTCGGTGTCAGCATGTCATTAGCTCCCTTTGTTTGCTGGGAGAGAGATGGAATTACTCTGGGTGCAACCGAGGAGCGAGAAAGAGGGATGGAGGGAGAGGCAAAGTGGAGGAGGAGGGCAAAGTGAGGATGGAGTAAAAAGGATGGGGAGGAAGGAAGGAGGAAGATAAAGGCCAAGGAAGCACGAAGAGCACCGCCAGGGTGTCCGCGTGTTTCAGAAAGACAAAGGAATGCTACCTGGAATAAAGTTGAGACAGAATTAAAAACAGAGCACAAGCCAATTTGATATGAGGCACAATTCATTGGAAGTGCTGCAGAATAATAAAGACAACAGGAATTTAATTATTTTGGCCCAATTCATTCTGCTGAAATAAATTTAAGGCAAATTTAAAAGTGACTCCTTAGCTGTGAATAATTGAACAAGACAAAAAGTAAAAGGCATCGTTACTGGTCAAAATACCATATAACTGAAGTGTTTTTGTTTCAGGGTTGAAATAAATCTCCTCTTTAAATCATGTTTTGACTGAACTTAACTGCCACATCCCATACATTAGATTGTAAAGTATATCTGGTAACCCTGACAGCAAGAAAAATGGTCTTTATGGCTTTCCAAAACACAAGAGAGACTGGAGAGTGTTCCAGCAATGGTAGTTAGCAGTGAGTTTGGTAGACAAGTCTAGGTTCCACCCCCTGATCCTAAACAAAAAAACAAAAAAAGGTCAGCCAACTACCTGACTGACCAAGGTTTCCCATGGCATGGGCATATTCCGGCCAGGATAATTGGGCTCAAATTGTGAGAGTGGTTTACAGCTTCTTTGTTTTGAAGAAGCTGCAAAAAAATTGCTGCAGATGGATTAACGGGACCCCAGTAAGTGCATGTCTTTGGACTGTGGGAGGAAACCGGAGTGCCCGGAGGAAACTCCGTGACAACATTCACGGGGAGAACATGCAAACTAGGGCCTGGCCGAGGTGGAATTGAACCCAGGCCTTCTAGATGTTATTCCAACTGTGAGGCAGCAGTGCTAACCACCACGCCACCATGCAGGTACTGGGGTTAGGTAATTGGCCACTCTAAATAGGTATGAATGCGAGTGTGAAATGTTGTCTGTCTCTCTGTGCTGGCCCTGCAACAGGCTGGCGACCTGTACAGGGTGTACCCTGCCTGTCAGCTGGGATAGGCTCCAGCGTCCCCTGCGACCCTGAACAGGATAAGCGGAAGAGAATGGATGGATGGGATAGATGGATTAACGGAACCCTCACACAGGATGCAGCATTTGCACTGTTCTCACCGCTGGGTTCGGCACGTTGTTTGAGGGAGCCATAGAGGTCAGAGCAAACTAGTTTAAGACTTCCAGGGGTATGTCAGTCTGTGTCCTGCAGCTCTTTTCTGGGAGGAACACATGCAACAATCTGAAACACACAGTTTTCCCTCCCATGTTCTTAATACAAGCTCAAAGCTCTGCTGTATGATCCAGTTACTTCACACCTATAATAATCAATTTTTCTTCCATTTTGCCTCCATCATGCACGCTGCTGGCTGTTTGCCCCCTCTCCACTGGCTGCAAGGGCAGCAGTTACGGCTTGTGCAAACCAGTGTAAATAATGGGTTTCAGAGCGTGCCACTCATGGGGCATCCTGTGTGAAAGCACCTTAATAGGAAGTGAGGAGGCCTGCCACAGATCAGGTATGGTACCATCTGTGAAGTGAAGTCTGTGGAGCTAAGATTAGTTTAACCAGCCAAACTGCAGAAATGACTACTGTTTGGGTTTTTTTTTTTTTTTAAGGGAAATAAAGTTTTGTGCATAATTTTACCACAGTGGACAAGTGTGGGCATCAAATTCCTACAATACCACTAAATACTTGTTACAGTGTGCCACTTGACTTTTCTTCAGCTGACTGGTTTATACAAAGAAAGCCTCAAGCAATATTAGCAAGAACATGCTGATGTTATATCTCTTCCTGTGCTAAAATAAGTTTCAGGATTATTTTATTATTATATTATGTGTAACAAAAAAAAACAAAGTTGACAACCTATCTAAAACACACACACACACACACACACACACACATATAATTCATACTCCACCCACTTTTACATAAACCTTAATTGTCATTTTTCCAAGTTCCTGAATGATCTGATTATTATTCTTAAGACCAGACAGTGTGTGTGTGTGTGTGTGTGTAAAAACACGCACAGGTGGTAGCTAGAAAGGTAGGAAGTGAGAGGAGTTGAATCAAGGTGATGGAAAGGAAAGTAGTGATGGGCTTGCGAGGGGAGACGGAGGAAAATAGAGACAGGGTGAAAAGGCGAGGAGCTGAAAAGAAAAGGGTGAAAAGAATGAGAGTGCGAGCACGACAATGACAGAGCGAGGGAGGGAGGGAGGGAGGGAGTGTGAATGAAAGGCCGACAGAGAGGGATGAATCCATGTGGAACACAAAAGGAGACCGACACCGCCACCTCTCTCACTGTACGCCTGCATCTCTCACTCGCTCCGCTTTTTTTCTCTGCTTTTCGTATTTTTTTCACCAGCCTTTTTATACGTCTCTCTCCCTTAAAAAAAAAAAGAAAAAAAAAAACTCCATCTCCTCGTTTGCTCTGTTTTCTGCCACCTTCCCTTCTCCGACTCCGATTTACTTTTTCTTGCCTCAGCCGTTGCCTGCGTCACTTTGCTGCCCGTCTTCTTAATTGTATCTGCAGCTGTAACCAAAACAAGCCGTCTAAATTTGAGGAGCCGCAGTTTTTAACTTTTATCTCTGACACTAAGCTGGCGCGTGTCTTTTCAAAGTACTCTTCAGACTCACGTTTGAACTCGGCCGAGAAAACCGCCGCTGAAGTCTGAAATGGTAGGAAATTAGTTTCTGTTTAGTTAACAGGTGGTATCCATAAAGCGAGCGATCCCTGCTTGTTCAGCTGTCAGACAACAGAAATTGAAGAAATTATATATGAGAGCAACTAAAGATTCATGAGATTACTGTTAAAACCCAGTACAGGTGATGACAGCGAGTGGAGCAGGATCAACAGGCTGTAACGCAGCAATAACTTCCCGCTTTGTTTTTGTTTTTTTTTTGGGAACTGGTGACAAAGTATTGGCTGTAACATAAAAATTTATGCTCTGCAATTTGAAAGCGGAAAAAAGGCGACGTATATCAAATTCTCTTCTTTTTCCCCCTCTCACCCACTGGCTTTCTGAGGCATTCTGTCCCTCTCGCCTTCTCCTTTTCACTCATTCCCATCCACCCCCAAACCTCTCCGGTGCTGCACATCTAATGCAAGTCTCACACCTTCAAAGCCTCGACTCTTCTTTGTATTCTACAGCGAGTAAAACTTGAGCGTTACGAGAAATCAGACTCTTTCCCACTCCCTTCTTCTCGTCTCCACTGCAGAGCCTGAAAGGATCTGGCTGGACAAACCTGTCAATTTGACAACATCTGGAAAAGTCAGATGAGGGGAATTTTAAGGAAAAAAGAAAATGAGGGTAGGAGGTGATGATTGCAGAGAGAGAGAGAGGAGAGAGAGAGAGCGCACAGTGAAAAGGAGGCAGTGAAGGGTGTAATTGGTCGAGAGAAGTCGGCTGTGGAGACCATTGTTGGCTGCCTACTGTAGCACAATCTCTGCTTATTCATACTCTAAATCTCTTTCCATATTTCTGACCTTCTATTGCACAACCGTTCTGACTCTGTTTCTGTATCTTCATCACCATCTCATCCTTTACGGTCCACACAAAATCACCAAAAAGTGCCCACTTTTTGTCTTCTGTCATTTCTGCTATGACCCCCCGCCTCCCGAAGAAGAAAATTTTTCATACCCTCTTCCCTCATTTTTCCACTGCGCCCTACCTCCCCTTTTTTCTCTATTCATGACTCCTACTTGTCCCTCCTCCCCCATCCCCTCCTCACCTTCTCTCTCTTTTCTGATGCGTCTCGCTGTAGCTCCATGCTGATAAACCATGAATATCAAATACCTTTGCGATCAACGCAGCCGAGGCTGGCACAGCGAGGAGGAGGAGAGGAGAGGGAGGCAGGTGTGTGAGTGTGTGTGCGCGTCTGATAGAGAAAGCCAGTGACAGGGGGAAAGAGAGGAAGTGGATCCACATGTGTGTATTGGTGGATATGACTTATGTTTGAATAAAAAAATTTTAAAAAACACATGAAATTCTAGCATGTGCACTCAGCAAAAATCTTACCCTTATATGATATGGCTAGGCTGACGGACACCTCCTCTACGGCATTATGGAGGCTGAATCAGCTGATATCCACACACATACAGTCACATGTTCAACTTGCCGTCCAAAACTAATCAGCTGCCCTCTTTCTAGCTCTCCCTCTCGGCCACTAGAAACCATTTATAACCTCATCCAACCCCAAGCAATTACACTAGCAGCTGCTCCCAGTCACTCTACGCCTGTGTGTGTTAGCGTGCGAGTATACTTGTGCGCAAATGTGCAGTGGTGCGTGCGCATCTGAGGTGTTGCGTGTTTGTGTAAATTGTGCCATATGGCTCGTGTATTTTAGAGTTTGCGGTGTGCAAAGGCTCTCAGCAGTATACTGCGCGCATGCGTGTGTATGTGTGTGTGCGTATGGGTGGCTGCAGTGTGTGAATGTGTGTGTGTCAGAGTGTACAGGCCAGGTGGCAGCTTGAAACATCACTTTAATTAAGCCAAAAAGCCTGTTCTGTGGTAGAATGGCCCTCTCTGATTGACTTGTATGTGTCACCACCAGGCCGCTGCAGAACACACAAACACCACCGAGCTTGCTGCCACAGAGCTGCAACCATTAATCACTGCTGCTATTCTCCTGTGCTAATAATGATACAAGTTATGCAAGTCCAGTAATGCCTTCTTGCTACATTATAGCTTTTTTTTAAAAAAAAAAAAAGCTGCTATTTACCTAAGGTGGTGATAACAGTAATAATATACAGATCAAAGGTCCAAAACTCCAACTCAAAAGTACAGTTTAGTATACAGGGTTGCAGTAAGTAATTAACTGCCCATAAATTGGGAGTACATGTACATTAGATTACATGTATTAGATTAAAAAGAAAAACCATTTTTGTATGAAATGCAAAGCTAGGATATATATCTAAAGACTTCTAATGGGGCCTGAAAGCAGCATACATAAGAACAGTAATATATTATCTTTCAACAAACACTCAAAGTGAAGCCATTACGGTCATATTTTAAAGCTTGAACACTACTCGAGGTGCTTTCTGTGATTCACAGTTCAAAATAATCCTTATTTCTCTTATACTGAGACTTGGTGTAGCCCATCGGTTCATGCTCTGTCTGAAATGTGTCCTTTTAACTCTTTTAGGACGATTCACTACACCTCGCAAATAGAAGGTTTGAATGGAAGGTAGGTGGGTGGCGCTCCTGTGTTCACAGATGACCATATTACATATATCCACGGGCCTCGACATCACACACATCCAAGAATGGCAAAAAAAAAAAGAAAAGAAAAAAAAAAAGTTTGAAATGAAAATTTAAAGCAGTCTCGCACCTAAGCTTTTGGCTTTTTTTTTGGGATTATCTGTACATTCACTGATTAGATTTTCAGAGCTTTGGCCATATTTAAGCTTTTGGCACAGCAGCCTCACATGCAGAGAGTGACTGGGAGCAGGAGTCCACTGGTCAGCCAGGGCCTTCCTGTGTGCAATTTTCATGTTTTCTCTCCACGTACTCCAGCTTCCTCCCACAGTCCAAAGATATGCATGTGTGCATTAGTGTGAATGGTTGTCAGTATCCCTGTGTTCAAGGTGTACCACGCCCTTAACCCTATGCTGCCTGGGGCAGGCTTCAGCCTCCCCGTGACCCTGAACTGGACAAGTCCTTAAGAAAATGGATGTTTAATAAACCACTGCAACAATACATACACATTATAGATAATAAGAAAAGCATTATAGTCCCCCCTCTTTAAAGTCAGGCTTTGTTAGATTAGTTGTGCTTACTTCAATGATAACTTGGTAAAAAAAAAGAAAAGATACCAGCATTTTATCCTATGAATAAGGATACCTGTCATCGATACTGCCAGCCTGACGTTCTTGCAGATTCATGCTGATGTAGCAATAACCAAACACCTAATGTGGAAAACGCTGAGTGAGGAATATCAGTTCAGATAGTCTGATATACAGATGTGATGCAATTATTACACAAGTCAGTAGGGTTGGCTTGCATCTATAAACAATGCTAAACAGCATGGTGCTCTCCAAAGGTTTAATATGAATGACTGCCACGGAGAGAGTCTGCTATTACGATCCAGAAATAAGTGAGACGATTTCATTAACTTCTTGGAGTGAAAACTTTGGAGACGGTGCATTTTCTTACCATTAATCAAAGATGAATTACGACCCCATCTACGGCTGACAGCATTTATAGCTTAACGAATAAACTGTGCTTCAGCAGAGACGCTATGAACGAAATATGGCATAATGTTTGTTACATTTTGGCAAAATCCAAAAATGTGTGAGGAAAAAAAAACTGGCACATTTCTGCTATTTTATTTTGCTGTAACTCCTGCTATATCAGGTGAAATGTGTTGGTGCAGTGTTGAAACAAGGAGCAGTGCACAAATGGTATTGATTCGTCACGCGCCGACCTCATTTTATGATGAGCCGCAAATGAAATTATGTTGTATGAATGCATAGCTTTGGTTTCTCATGCGAATTGCAATTAAAGAAAGAAAGAAAAAAAAAAGATCCTACACAATAGCGACATACTTCTGACCTTGTTACAAACAAATAAATAACAATACTGCCAATTTTTTCTGTAATATATGCCGTGTCATGGGCGGCCAGCATACATCATATGCTGAATGCTTTATCATGCCATGAAGAAAAAAAAAAATCCTTCATCATTACACCAAAATGTGCTAACAAATTACCATTTCATAACAGCTTTGTGTGCGCAGAGGAAGCATTCACATGTGATAGATAGCATCTTGGCACGGTGTTGCTGTAGCGTTACTGCTGCTCCTGCTGATGGCTTTTCAATATAGCATTGCAGTAATTTTCCATAAGCCTGTGTGACTAATGGCGTAAACAATGGAGCTGAATGTTCACGTTATGGGCCCATTATGAAACTATCAGAGCAGGCATGTAAAGACGGATGCCTTTGATCAGCGCTCTATTGTAGCAGCCAGGTGCAGAGAAGAGGATTTAAGTCTTAAAGTGTGTCTTAAGTGTGTGTGTGTGTGTGTGTGTGTGTGTGAGAGAGGCAGAGGGAGGAGAAAAAGAATGGCAAACAAGAACTAAGAAAGACGGCAACAAGACGGTACAGTGGAAACTGAAGAGAAGAAGGGGGCGAGAAAGAGACAGAAAACACAACAAAGTCTTCTGTTGTTACAGACCATTGCAAAAGCAATGGATTGCTTAAATGACTCCCAGTCTATTTGTGCAGCCACCCAAAGTATCTCATTTGCCTTTCATGCCTTTTTCCCCCTATATAGCATATAACAGCCCACACCGGTGATGTCATGCAGCAGTTACCTCTATTAGCCAGTGGTGTGTCCCGGCTGTCACAGGCTGCCTTGGATGCTAAAGGGAGCAGTCAAAGTCAACAGGTTAGACACATAAGCCCTTTCGGTACAGACCAATTACTGACGCTAAGACACTATATGAAATAAAATGGCTTTTCAGCCGGAAGGTTTAAAGTGAGTCGACCAAATATGTAACGAGGGTCATGTTAATGTCACGGATTAAGGACAAAAAGAAACACGAATCATCCTAATCACTGGTAATTTTTTAATCGCAATGAATTAAGAACTGTGCAAAAAAAATATTACAATGCAATGACTAAAAGTTTTAGCCAGCCTCTACTGGACTATTGTAAAATCGTGTGTGATTTTTGGGGGTCATGGGACCGATTTCATAAACCGAGTGCTTTTTCCACTTCAGTTGCTGCATTTTGTCTGCCGTGTAACCCTTGACAGAGCTCTCTCTCTCTCTCTCTCTCTCAAAGGATGAGTCATGCTGTGCCAACTTCCAAAAGCCCAGCTGAGTGCTGGCAAAGCTGAAGATCTAAAAGCTCTCTACATGCTCGAGTCTGTTCGCTTTTTTTTTTTTTTTTTTTTACGTAACGAACTGCACTGCAGAGATGCAAAACAGAAAACAGATTAAGAACAAAAATCAACAGATATAATTAAGCCTGCTTTTTGTTTGCTAAATCTCAGAATCTGTTGCTTTTTAAAGTTTTAGATATGATTTAATTAAATATTTGGACAGTTAATTAATGAAGACCCTCCCCGTATGATCAGCAATTTTCACAATATTTGGCTCACTGAAGAAAATCAAAGAGAATAATAATGTAATAACTGGCTGCTGCCCTGCTGCTATCCAGTGCTTTCCATCTATTACTTGAAAATGGATGTCCGTTAAAAGCTGCTCTTTCGAACCCACGCCCTGCACCGTCATGGTGCCGCTGATATTGTTGTTATCGGCAGTGAGATGTTTAAAATGAGGCGCCTGACAACAGATAACATCTGAAAGGCACTGAATCCATTATGGCGGTTGATGTTCCGGGAAAGGGTAAGGAGAAGGCTCATCTGGAGGTTTGGAGTTTGGAAAGTGAGGGTGGGGTGGGGTGGGGTGGGGTGGGGGGCTGAAAAAAGACAAAATGGGTGCGAGAGGAGACGGCGTGACCGTGGTGCGCTCTCTCATCTGTCTGCCTCCAGTTCACATGGGTGCATTGATTTTAGGGCCGCAATCATCCGAAACAGATAAAAGGAGAAATATCTCCTTACATAAAAGATGCAAACTGCATTAAATACAAACCTGGTTTTTTTTGTTTTGTTTTTTTTTTTTTGGTCTAGGTTGGCGTTAATTGTGGTTCTCCACATCGGGAATATTTGTCTCAACTAAATCCTACCTTGGACAGAGATACAGTCAGAAAGTGACAAAACCACATGAAACAGCTGCACAAACCACATGGCTCAACAAGATTTTTCTTTATATGACTGGAAAAATAAATGTGGGTAAAAGTAAAGCATTTAATTCCCAATAAATATTCCAAACTTTCTTCCTTATACTGCCCTTTTGGAAGGCAAACAGTACAATGGCGCCAAGAGTGATTTATGCCATTCCAACTTACAACGTGACAATCCTCACTGTGATGGCAGCACCTTTTCGAATTCCTTTGGAATGATACATGTCATCTTTTCTGCACATGTGCACACATGTGAAATGTGCCAGCTGCAGTCACAATAGTCAACAACGCTCCCGCCACAACGCTTCGCCGCGACGAGGATCATCCCCACAGCTGGCAGGTACAACCGCCAATCAGATTAACTGGGCAATTACACTTCTAATGTGCCACGCAAAAACCTAAGCGATTACCTGCACTCAGCCAGATGCAAGCTGAAGGTAAGGCCAGATGTGAAGACGCGAAGTCTGTTAAATTAGAAATCAAATTTGGCATGTAAATGGAGAGTTATGGAAAGCTGAATAGCTTTTTAATATGAGCAGTAAAAACAGATGAGCTTTTAACAGCTGCTGCAGGAGAGGGCCTTTTAGGGTAATGCGCGCCATAAAGACCACACTAACAGTTGGAGACACTGTACATCCTGATGAGAGCTGATTATTCACAGAAGGTAGATTCCGAAACAAACTCCACAGGGTGCAATCCCAAGATTAAGAATATCTGTCAGACATTTATGGCAGACTATATACTTTATGTTAAGTTCTTCAATTACAGAAGCTGTGATCTATTAAAGCCGTCACGGTGTCTGCGCACGATTCACTGCACTGACTGCATCTCCGCCTTATAAAGTGAAGCAAACTAAACTTTAAACTCAGTTTGTTATTCCCCTCACATATCAGAGTTGGTCTGTAGCAACAAGGCCAGACTGACAGCTTTATCCACAGCCGACAACTAAAGCAAACTTCCACTTCATTAGCAAATCCAGCTCTGATGGGAGTGATGGGAGCAAATTATACTGCAGCACAGCCTCAACGGCCACACACTGATGAACCATGAAATTGTGGCTTGTTACAACTCCTCTGGTTAGAGATTAAAATTAGCGTTACTTACTAACACTTATCGGTAGGGGTACTGATTTGCACTCCGATTAACCAGCTGGTTTACTAGCAGAGCCTGCACGCATGCAGAAGTTGGGTGATAACATGCGAAGGGAGGGTTTGGGCTAAATAGAGGAGGGAGTTGTTAAAGAAGTGAAATGGACGGTTGGTGCGGGCTAATGTACGGGTGGTGTCTTACCAAATCTCTGGGGATTTGCATCTGGGGCTCAGGATTCTAGAGGATGGAGGAGGGAAAGAAGAACCAAAAGTAATCAGGAAAAAACATATTCATTGACAGAAACAGTGAACATTCGACTATAAGAAGCCAGGGTGCAGGAACCTGTGGGTCAAGCGATGCGGTTTAAAGTAAACAGGCGTGCAGGATGTGAAAATGACAAATCTAAGGAAGATGGGCAGTTGCTGTCGGTGCGGAGACTTAAAATATCAACCGTGGCTTTATCTGATCCGAATGCTATCTTCGCATCGCCGCAACCTTTTACTCTTTCGCTTTAATTTACTCCAGAGCTGCTCCAATGAGCATCCTCTTATCGTCCAGCTGCCCTCAACCCCATGATGCAAACAAACAGATTGCTTTCATCAGAAGAAAAGAATGACCTGAATAAATTCGCAGCCATAATCTTTACCAGTAAAATACTCCGTATGGACCGAGTTTCCTAAAAAAAAAAAAAAAAGGCTTTTTCACCATTTTGCATGTAAATAAACTAAATCTCAGCCTTTGAGGGGGAAAAAAACTAATCTTTTAACTACAGTAAATTTGGTGAGCTAAAAAAAGAAAAAAGAAAAAGAAAAGTGCTGCTTTTTTAAAATCCTGCGTCTCTCTGAGTGAAACGAAATGTGATTTTATGCAGGATTTTTTTTATGTTGGTGATGCAGGTATTTGAATAATAATACAGCAAATGAGAAAAGCATTTCCAACTTCTTTTTTAGTCTACTATTACTGTGTAAGCTCAATTTCCTACTCAAGGCATTGTGTCATATTGATATAGTTTCACATTAGTGATAAAACAGATTGTTCAGCTTAGATTAAGGGTTCTTTATACCTGCTGAGAATTATGTCACCCGTAACACGCCAGCTGCTCACTCAATTCTTTTCATTACTCTACATTAGGTTTAATATATTAGGCTTAGTAACCGCCATTTTTAATTCACAGCCATGTGCCAAGAAAGCCCAGTTTTAGGTTTTCTAAGCTTAAATTACCTTAGCTTATGCACTGTTGTGAGTTTAGAGCATCTTTTCTCATCATGTTTCTGGTAACTGGCACACTGTTTCGTCTCTGCAGGCTCTGACACAGAAGAAAAAGTCCAGCCTAGCCTTCGACAGAGACTCAAGCTGCTCGTTTTGTGCACTGGACCTCATCTCCCTCGAGTCCCATCTCAGCCCTTTCACATCACGCTCTCCACCCTCTACAGCTGATAACCACAGATCAAATAAATCCTGCCATCTAACTACCAGCTATGCAGAGTCAGCCAGACTTAAAGCCCTGCTGTAATCTAAAGAGGAGTATTGACCAGTGTGGCAGTTTGCCTCATCAGACTTCACCCGTGGTGACAGCCAGCCAATGGCCTCATCTGCATCCCTCACTGTGATAATTGTCACCAATCAGCCATTTGATTGACACCACTTGCTGGTGAATAGCTGTTTGTGGCTCTCCTAGCTGTCACGGCTTCTGATGGTACAGAGAGAAGTAATTTTTGTTACAGCAGAGGAGAGATTTAAGGCTGCTGGCCGGTACCATTACTCACGTTAGTGCTCAGTAAGCTGTGTGTTAAAGCCAGCTAGCAGAGCCAGGGAGATAGCAGAGAATCCCTGACTGTTGCTGTGGAGTAAACACCAATGAGCTTTAAAGCTCACCAACAGCCTCCACTGTCCACTTCCCACACATTTTAAAAAAAAAAAAAAAAAGGGCAGTTAATTCTCCGCGTACTGCGATCCTGTTTTTGTCTTGGTCATTAAAAGCAAGCTTTGAGGTAACACCATACACGCAGCGCATCCTATCGTATTTTCTGCAAAGATAATTAAGTACAACATCTGGCATCATGTAAAAACATGAACTTGATGAATGTAAACAGTTCTAACAAACATGAAAACTAAATTAGTGTCAGCATGCATGAATCACTGACAGCGTCTCCTGCCAAGACTGAGTGACAGCAGTAGTATCCAAAAACCGCTCACAATATTTCAGTTTGTAAAATGCACTGCGAGGACAACGCTTGATTGATATTCAAGCCAAGGGTGGTTTTCACTCTCTGCCTGCTACCTGCCCCACGTCCGTCTTTTCATCCACACATCCATCAATCTACCAAGTCATCTTGGAGGCAAAAGTGTGAGAGATGGAAATGCGGACGCGGAGAAGGTTACCAAGCAAAAGCGAAGAAAGAAAGGGAAACTGCTGAATTAGAATGAAAAGAGCGGGAGGGGAGGGTGATGGATAACAAAAGACTGTAAGACAAAGTGAAATCCAGAGGAAAGGAGGGGGCGAAGGCGATGAGGAGGAGAGACAGAGCTCTACAGGTTTCCTCTAAGGCTAGCCGCAACAAGATAATAAAGAACAGTGCAGTGATGAAGCAGGACGATCAATCTGCATGCTCCGCTAGCGTGCTGCGTTAGCTAGGAAATGAGAAGACGGCACGGTCCTCACTGGAGGGATTAACAGTGCTTGCGACAGCACAAGAAAACACACAGAAACACTCACACATGTGTGCAATAACACACCCATAATCTACACTTAGCCACGCACAAGTTTGGACACACTTATTCATATGAATGGGTGAGTGTGTCCAAACTTTTGATTGGTACTGTACATATATATATATATATATATATATATATATGTACACACACTGTATGTCAAGATGTGCAATACATTATATGCTGGCAGGATGAATAGCTGCGGGGATGCACCATGGAGGTGGCGAGCAGCCAACATACCACTTCTCGGGGTAGGAAAGTGTCCTCCTGGCGTAAAACCAGCAGCCCCACAGCCCCGCCCATGGGTGTGGCTCTAAGCAAATTGACCACCTCCTCCTGGGTTCGCCCATTCAGGTCTACTCCATTCACCTGAACAGGAGACACAGTGATTGGGTTAAACTGGGTTAGATTATTGGTACGGATTATTGTCTCGGGTTGTTTTAAGGTGAAATTGTTTAATTATGCCTTTTGGCCATGACAGAAAAGCAGCAACACTTCAGATGCTTCATTTTCTAATTTGATTAGTTGATCAGCTAGTTGTTTTAGCCCTGGTTCAAACAAAGTTTGAAAATGAGAAAAACATGAGGATAAAAGGATTGAAAGTTTTGCTGGAATAACCCCATACATTCAGAGCGACACAGTGTAATCCTTTATGCAAATGGTTTGAAATGTGGGATGATGCAACTTCAAAAGCCGTTCTGTTTTTGCTGCACAAGATAGCGCGTGAAAACATAGTCTTTGATTTAATTACAGGATCCCTATTTCCATTTAAAACAGTTACGAGGAAGTAATTTGTTACACTTCAGCAGATGGCAGGCAGAGTATATCTCATAATTTAAATTGCCGTTTTTCGAATTTTGAAACAAAAAAAATTCACAATCACAATTCCCACGTGATGCACATCTACTCTCCAGATCACACAATCCAATCACCATCAAAGACTTCATTACATGACTAAATTAAATCCTCCTCACACACGCTTTGTTAAGTATTACTGCACCTTCCTGTGCTTACCTCTAGCAGCCTGTCTCCAGCCTTAAGGCGGCCATCTTGGATTGCAGCTCCCCTAGGCAGAATGTTCTTCACATAGATGGGTGCCGAGCCCCCGATGGGAACGTCCCGCGACGTTATACTGAAGCCGAGTCCCTCGGGGCCTGCGGGATGAGCGGGTGAGTAAGTAAGGGTACAAAGTCTAATGACAGAATCTGGTTGCATCTTGAGGCACAAGCAGAAGCTTTTCTATTCTCTTCTGTATCCCTGGATCTCAAGCTACTAAAAAATATGTTCACATGCAGCTGGTAAAATTCTCCCGTGTCTGAGAGGGCATAATATCGCCTAGTGTTTTGGGAGACATTTGGCTCAGAGTCAAGTGGGTTCTCTCATTAGGAGCAAAGGGTTGGTATGAATATAGCTGTCCCACCCAAGGGGAACACTTGACCCATTAACAATGAGTACCTCATCTCTTTTAATAGAGCACACTCCTAACCAGCTTTTCCAGCACCATCATATAGTAAAAAGTGGTCCACCTCATAATACACGAGGCAGTTGTTTAGGCCACTGTGAATTTACTACTGCAATATTGTGATAAGATACACGAGGATCTGTCTGATTCAGCTCAGCATGCAGCGGACTGATTACATCATACTTTCAGGAAATAATCAGTAGTATATCACAATGCTGGGAAAGAAAAAAAAAACAGACACAAGGCAATCAGTATTTTAGCAACAACGGTTGCTGTATATTTCATAGAAAGGTCTCTCACAGCAGCATTTATGACATGCTTTAACCTGAAGTTCACCAAAGTTGAGCTGGGCGTTTTGAAAAGAATATACTAATGATATCCTTATTTGTCTTGTCACCTGGCCTTTAAGGCAGTCAGTATGCTGAGATGTTGCTGATCTACATGTGCTTATTAACCTATGTTTATGTGGGCGGATGTAATTTGGCTTGTGTACGTTTTGCCCGCAACCTCTTAAGAGTACATCATTATGAACCATTAGGAACGCAGGCCTCTATCTCATATTATCCATATTCCTAGCAGACAAACATTTTCCTATTATTGGGCAAGTTACAACTGCAGGAAATGAGGAGAAATCCTCTACCCTGTCAGTAGAGCACTTAAGTAGGTTTGTGGTGAATAATTAAAGTAGTACATACATTGTAGGTCAATGGAACTGCATGCTTTTAAAGTCTCAGTTTGAATCCGTCAATAATTACACACAATTATGTTGTGCTAACACGGAAGTTCAGCCTGAAGAAAGGTAATGCTTCTGGTTTGATTTTTAGATGAAGCCAGAAACTGAAAACAACCTGAGTAAAACAGGTTTAGGGAGGAGGTAACAAAGCTTTTTTAATGCACTGCAGCTCCACACTGACTGACAATACCTGGAAGACCAGGACAGAAATGTCCACACAATAAATATAATCTGGCTGAGCCCATGTCTGAATACAACTATCGATTATTTTGAATCGAGTATCTATCAATTATTCCGTCGATCAATCGAGTAACCAGAGAAGAAAAACCTTTGCCTCGTTAACAGTTCATTTGCATATTTGAATTCGTAGATTTGCTGCAGTTTTCCGCTACAACTGTGGCGACAACATAGCAATCCGTTCTGGTGGCTACAGCTGAAATTCTCGGTCCATCGAAAACCACACACGCACACACGTGTAGAGAGCTGTGGAGGCGTGGAAAATCGTGTCAGCGGTGAGCCACTCAGAGTTAAAGGGTCGTTTTTTTATCCAAATGACGGAGATCCGTCACAGCGACAGAACTTTAATGCTGCTAATGTGGGTGAGACGCTCCGCTTACAGGGAGACACCCAAGCGTTGGAGAGTTTAAACGAAGCATCGAAGCAACAAATTTGTCGAGGATTTTTTTTTTTTTTAATAATCGAATTATTGGAGTTACTCGAGGAATCGTCGCAGCCCTAGAACACAGCACGTAAAGAACTGGAGAATCAAACCCAAACTTTCTGGTAGCGACTGTGTGTCTGACAGTGCTGTTGTCCATGGTTTTCCCTTCACACATGCTGCAGACAATGTTTAGCATTTATTTTCAGGTGCTCAACAAACTTGAGCAGCTTCTCCTGCAGAAAGATTACTGCACAAATGGTCAAAACTGGCACTCCCAAAAATTTTGATCAAGGGACTCTAAGATAAACCATGTGAACTGACACTTTGTGTGTGTGTGACTGTCAAAAAAGTTAATATAAGAACAAATATTCTTGTTGTATCGGAGTTTTGCCCTTAATCCCCCCTGCCTGTCTGACTGAACCGATGAAAAGAGTAGCACAACACTTATCCATCCTGCTTCACATCCTCTACCTAATCCCCTGCATTGATGAGCCAATCAACTTCCCGCAGGCATTCGAGGTGCGGCATTAAACTCACCGGTAAATGCCTGTAGAGTTCCTGGATTTAAACAGGGAGGAGGATCTTTAAAACTCCCATTAGCTTGATTAAGACATACCTAAGCAATTTCCTGTGCAGAATAAGATTCCTTGATTGATTTTGATACTCCCCGGGATTTGCAGGGAGACCGGTGTCTGATTCAAGCACATAAACAATGCAGGAGCTTAATCTGCTCTCAAAGCTGTAGGCTTAAGTCGGTACTCAAAACAAAACAGATGAGCCAAACAGCCTCTTGGGAATCACTGTTAATCCCTGTAAGTGTCTGCTCCAACAACAGCAAACAAAAGGTGGAATGAGAAAAGATAACATCTTTGACTGGGAACGCAACAGATCTCCTGGCATATCTTGCACAGAAAGCAGTGCTTTCACACGTGTCGTCAGCGAGCAGGCAGATGAGAGTGAGGAGGAGGAGGGGAAAAAAAAAAAACCCAACAGAAGAATGAATGGAAGGAACTGTGAGTCAGGAATTTTCAAGAAGCAGCTGGGCGTTTTTGTGTTTTATGTTCTGGCTTGATTCCCGTCCCCACAAGAGAGGATGGATTTGGGTGGAAACTTCAACGGGCATATGGTGTAGCCCCGTCAGACTCTTTGCTGTGGCATCTGACAGCGCACGGGGACGAGTGGCTGCTTAGCAACAAGCTCTCTGGCCCCGAGACCTGGCACCAACACCTGGAATCCTGTTGGCAGAGGTTTGCACCACCTGTGTCCACTGTCAGTCAAAGCATACACCAGGAGCTCTCCCCAGAGTTTCAGTCCTAACGTCGCTTGTTGCTCCATATTTCCATCTACCACATGCTGGCTGCTGCTATCACACACTTGTTCGCATCTTGCATCAGTACGGAGAACTCTGGATGTTTTTAAGCCTGTTACATCCTTGTTCACATATTCCACGCTCCTGTGTTCCTACACTTGTTTTGCAAGGAAAACTGCTTGTTTTGAAAGGCTAGAAAAACACACAGCATCTCTCTGATTCTTAAAAGCCAGAGGAATGCAAAGCATGAGAAGAGACTCGCAGACCCTCTGGAAAGAATTCGGCAATACTTCAAAAACAAAATAACATAATACAGCCCTTTATAAGGGTTAAGATGACTTTGTTTCTACGCCACAACGTTTTCTGATAATTAAAGTTCCAAATGTTTTTCTAGGTCAAAAAGCAAACAAACTGTAGACTGACTGTTGTGGCCAATCAGACTGAGAAACACAAGGTTAAGTGCTGGGACAGTGACCGACCCAGCTAAAGAGAGATCAGTCAAGGGCAAAATGGCACACATGACATTGACTGTTTGTTCTTTAAACAAACAAATAAATAAATGTGACAAATATAAGTTAATAAGCAATATGTCTCTTAAAATACCTGAGAAATTGCTTATTAACACAAGTAAGACACCGTCTCTCTCAAGTAAATAAGTGCACACTTAACTGCTATTAAATGCATCATAAAGTGTATATGTGTTAATCTTAAGTAGGCTCATCTCTGCATAATAATAATAAACAAGTTACCTTCAATGTGTTTGTAAAGCTATTAAACAAGAAACCCCTGAATGTCTTATAACCAAAAATAAACATGTTTATGATGCTATTAGTAATACATATAGTTTTATTAATAATAATGTTATTAAGGTGCTTATAGGACTAGTAACAATTTATTACATTTTAGTTTAGTGTTATACCAAGGTCCTTAATATAAAGGATTAATAATTGGGACAAAAAGTGTGATGTGGAGTCTTGTTTAGTCACGCTCTTTCATTATTGGCTTTATGAAACCAACACCTCTAAGAGCACTAAAGTGATTTTTGTTGAGTACAAACAAGCTTACCTTTCTTCAGTTGAATGCTAAGCCTCCTCCCAACTTTCTTTGTATATCCTCCTGTTGGGGTGGAGGTCATCCCCTTCTGAGGTGAGTGGGTGTGGCCCGTCGGGGGCTTGGCTGCAGAAACCGCGGGGTGAGTCAGAAGGGGGTAACCATCAGTCGGATCGGGCTGAGGATGGGAATGAGGGTGCGGATGGGAGTGTGGGTGTGTTTGGGAACCGTGCCGGGACATCCTTTGTGGCGTGTGGTCGATGCCGGACACGGTGCTGCCGGTGAGGGAGTCGGGGCTGAAGCGGCCCGAGTTGTATGCGGGGTTCCTCTCGGCATGGGACAGCTGCTCGTAGTGGGCCTTCATGGATGACGGCACCACGTGGAACATGATAACAGGAGAGCGCATGGCTTGGCGGAACATATTTTGGGCTCTGGGATAAAAAGAGTGGGAGAAAGTTTAAGAGTTTAAGGAACAGATATGGAAAAGGGGAAAGAATGTACACAGCAAAAGTCAATTATTCAACTGATTCCAACCCTTCATACTATTATTAACAATCAAATGCAACACTTTAATTCTACTCTGTACAAACTTGCCAAGTGGAGCACATCTACTCAAAGTCTCTCAAGCACACACACACACACACACACACACACACACAGCCATCCGTACTATATATAAAATCCGTCTTCGCCCACCTGAACATTCTGACATGTTAATTAATACTCATTGCCAGCGTGAGCGGCTCTAGAAAGTGACTGAACCCTCCCCAACAGCTCCATCACATAATCCCCTCATTTGGCTCCAGATGAAGGAGATCTCTAGCCGTCGACTACTTTTGCAGAAAATCCTCTTTTAAACCCCCTTCGGTGTGAGCTCATGTACATTAGGTGTGAATGGAACCTTATGTTCGCTGTCAGCAGCCTGTAAAAGCGGAGCCTTGTTAGCGCCACCTGTTTCAATAAAGCAAACTTCGGTCCGCTGACAGCTGGACGGACGCTTGAGAAAATGGTCAGCCCCAAGAATTTCTATAGCTGTCCCCACCCCTCAACTGTCAACCAAGAGCTGCACTAGAAGAATTTCTTCAGCAGTGAAATTCCGGACCCGTTTTCCCAGCCACCAACAACCTTCCCTCTAGAGGATGGTCTCGTCACGGCCTCTTTACAATTTCAAGCTGGATCGAGTGTCAGACGGGATGTAATCTGCTCCCGTATAAAAATAAATAACAGGAACAACTGCTGCACTGAGGCACTCGTAGCCAACACTACGTATGGAAGCTTCGTTCCCACCCATCGCACAACTTGTGGCTCCAACAGCAGGAGTTGCCGGAACATGACAACACGACAGGAATCAAAAGGTTGGTTGGTTGGTTCAAACAAATTATTCTTACATACCCCTACTGATACTTTTGGTTTACCTGCCTAGTTTTGGCAAACGGCTTCTACCCAATAAATAGTTCCTAACGAAAACTGCTGACAGCACATTCCTTGCATTATCCAAACAGGAGTACTGTTTCATGTAAGAGATTTTGCTGAAGGAAAACTCCATTAATCTCCGTTATACTGCAGTGGTAGCAAAAATTTCAAAGCCTTTTCAAAAATTAACCAAGATGACCAGTGTGGCTTAAGATAAACTGGGAATTATAGGTGTTATTGATTTATGGTGTTGTCTGTATAAACTCTGGGAAGACCAACTCTTTAAGTTCCATGCATCCAACAAGATACATCATTATGCACCTATACATGCGCATGTGTGGGTGGTACTTTGCATAACAGGTGTCTTACATAATGTGCATCACTTTGGAACGGTTTATTGCATTTGAAAACATGCACACACTTTATATAAACTTATGCCGGTAAAAGAACATGAGCATCACCGCATTGCTGATATTGCAAGTAAAACTGTATATGCAGCACAAACGTGTACATGCATCATACAGGATCTAGGAAAAGGGTGGATGGGTGAGTTTGGTTAGGCAAGATTGGGGGCGCTGAACAGCACTAAAAAGCAGAAGCTGTGAGTGTTAGGAGATTTACTCCCATTCCTTCCAACAGAAGAAAAGAGAAGAATAGCAAGAGTAGGAGTCCAGTGGAGCTGTTACTGAAACACAAGGGAATAAAGGCTAAGAGGATTGCAGGGACGACTCGAGCAATCAAGGCGCTGACCTACAGGAGTTAAATAGGGAAAGGTTAGCTTAGCACAGTGACAAGCGGCAGAGAAGCCGGTGCGCTGGCAGGAGAGAGTAAAATAGGCATGAGGAGAGAGGAGAGCAGCAAAAAAAGGATGGTTTAGAACTATGGGTACAAAATAAAAAACCAGGGAAGAGGCAATGGTGCGAAAAAGCCAATCACACAGGAAGACCACCAGAGCTCCACAATGGCTCCTGTGAGCTGCAGTCTTACTGTTCAAATCTGATGTTTCGCAGGTCTCCGTTATTGATACGGACGATACAGTCGTTCTCCTGG
This sequence comes from Pterophyllum scalare, assembly GCA_024447675.2. NCBI lineage: Eukaryota > Metazoa > Chordata > Actinopteri > Cichliformes > Cichlidae > Pterophyllum > Pterophyllum scalare. The sequence continues at coordinate 127,881 of JAMQGT020001368.1, read as the reverse complement.
AAGAGGCCCTGTTGCTCAGCCTTGCCTCCCCTCTCCAGACGCTTGACCAACAAGCCAAGAGTCCTGAAATGTTCAAAAGTTCATGTCAAGGTGATGCAGTGTGCACGAATTCAACATGGCTGTTAAAACTCCACGGCCAGGACGGCCGGGTGAAGAATATTTGCTCACTGTGACTTTGATTTTGTGCCCCGTGTAAAAGTTGACCCAGTGTTTTTGTGCTTATGTGAGGTTATCAAATCTTTGCAGTGATCACTGGTGACCATGATCTTTTATACAGTTTATATTATTCTGATCACAGAAAAACATTTTAACAATCCCTCTTCCTGTGGCCAGATGGTTATCCAAGAATCATCTATGTGAAGCTAATGAAAAGCTCCCCCCTTTTTTTTTGGCAAAAAAGACAGCTATGCCTAATTGCTGCCTCTGCTTCATCATGCAGCACTAGTGAAGAGAGTACAGTGTGGTCCTGTCATTTGCATCATCAGTGTACCAATGAGGCTTATGAGAGAAAATAGTCGCATCGCATCAGGGTGCTTTAGAGGCTGTGTGTGGGGGAGGCATCTATTCAAAGGCAATCAACACATTCAAAACCTCAAATGTAGTTCTGGTAGGCTCGACACTTTGCATGTGTTAATTTTCTAACCTCTTAAGCTCCTCTGTCCCTTTTCTGAGTACAAAGTAAACAGAGTGGTCGAGAGCAGTATATAAAAAAAAAAAACAGCACTATTAAAGAGTGATGGCAGACAGTAGCCGGGATATCACACTGCAGCTCTTCAGCCATGCTGAGCTTCAACGGTTGTCGCTCTGTAATCCGGTGTGGCAAACTGGCTTATGCCTCCCCGCACAGCCACAGCGAGAGGCTACCTTCACCTGAAAGGGCGCTTTTTGGATTATAGACCGGAGTACGAGGAAGAAAATCAGCTATGGGTAGGGAAGACGGTGCAAACCTAATCGAGTCTTCTTCGGCATACGGTCCGTGTCTGAGAGTATGAAGGATTTTTCCCGAGGTGGTATGAGCAAGCGTTGCCTAGGTAAATTGGGTTGATTTTAGGCTTTAATACTTGCCCTCGCCTTAGCCTTATAATTCAATATGAATGGGAATGTGATTACTCCGGGGGCAGAAAAGTTCAGGAGTTGAAAAAGTTCAGAGACAATTCCACTGATTGAATTTGAGTGAGAACAGAATGTGATTTGCTGTGGAGCGGCCATTTCTCTGATGAAAGCTGGGCATCTTAATCTTGGTGTACCACCCAAACTGACATTTCCCCAATATCAGAAAAGCACATCATAAATGTGCTTTTAGGTTGATCAAGTTGGGCAGAGAGAAAAATGACATGATCTTGATTTTCAATAAAGTACAACAGGGAGTTTATGGTCAGTGATGGCATTTACGAGTCTTAGGGTAGATTGATCCATAAAGGAAGCCTGGGAATGCGTGGCGCTGCAGCCGGCCGGTGGGAAAATATCTGAGGCAGAAAATATCTCGGCAATGTAAAATTATATTACGCCTAAATAACCTGGTCAACAATGAGATTTATACATTTTTAAATTCTCGAACTCAAAGTCCGACATGTAAACATCAGGTTTAAAAACAAGACCGTAACACGCAGCTGCACCGCGTTTGTACTTTATAGTTTTATTAGAACCTCAAAGGGGTTCATGATTTGGATCACAACCTTCCCAAACCAGATGTGAAATTCCACTAATTCCTTCAGCGCTTTGTTCCATGTGTGCTTCTGAACGTGTGTGCATAGATATGCGTGCGTATGTGTGCGCTGCTCAGTATATTCTTTAAATAATGTAAAGCTGATGTGACAGCAGCCAGAGAGAAATAAAACGGTCACCTGCAAACCCTAAACAACCATGATTGATCGCTGTAAACTGGCAAATCGCTTCACGATGCCGACACGGAAACCTCTGCGGCTGTGTGCGTGTGATTGTCATTCAGCTTGTATGAGTGATGAAGTTATTACACTTTGCCACCAGAGAGGAATGTCTGGCATGCACGGGCATTAACTGTGTGGGTGCGTTTCTGAGGTGATGCAGCACACTCCTCTCCGGGGTTTTTTTTTTTTTTTTTGCAAAACTCAAAATTAACACATTTTATGACATTTGTTACCAGAAAATAAATTCAACGAAGGAAAATTTCTTTTATGAGTCTACAATAAGGCTGACAAGTCGTCAGCTAAAGCGGCCAATTTTCTTTTTTCATTTTCTTGCTTAAATATAAAAACCTGTCAGATGTGTGCCAGTGGCAAAAACTACAACTACAAGTGAAAGGATATATTGAAGAAAAAAAAAAAGCAAAGAGCAAACGTCAGCAAAATTCTAATTAAACACAGGCCATCAAAGTAAAGAACTGAAAATTGATTTAGCATAGAGAATATAACAGTAATGCTACATGTTATAATTATGTCCTGCATTGTGCACCGAAGCCCTTCCTGTAGAAATCTAAACACTTCAGTGTCTGATCTTTACAGTGCTTTTGTCTGGTCTGCAGTGATCGTTATGGTGTGCTTTGGCCGGTTTTGGAGATAACGGCTGCAGAAATGTGACGCGGCCAGCCAAAGATGAAGACTGAGAATCCCGGCTGTGCACAAAAAACAGCCAAACGCAACGCAGCAATCAAGAACGACCGAACTTTTCCAATATTTCCAGTGACTCTTTTCACTGTCTGTGGGTATCCCTCAAAAACTATGCCTGAAAAACATAGTTTACTGGACAGTTTCTGATGCATAAATTGTAAATAATCCATGCAGCATTTTGCCTCAGCTCCTGGTTTTTTGCACGCTGCATCACAAATGTCTGCCTTCTCGTGAATATGATGGAAACCAGTGATGCCTGACATAACTCAGATCACTGCTAACGTTTACATCTTGTAACACTGTCAGGAATGAGGACTAACCCACTTGTCGTGGAATGATGCACTCTTTTTTTCTGCAAAGTGGCTTAGTTTGAGCAACGCAAGGCTAGTGCAACTGAAGTGTGCTATATTCAAGAGTAGGCTGACAGCCGAAATCCTCAAAACTGGGCAAATCACACCGAAATAATCTAGATGGATAAACAGCCCTACAGGCTATTTTGTCTATTTTGGCCATAGATATATTTTAAAGACTTTAAGACCTTTTTAGAAGTTAAACCCTAATTAAACCTGGAGACACCATGTCTGCATGGCTCTCTCCTTTATTCTCTTCCAGCCTGTTTGAAGAGCAGTTCTGCTCTGGATATTTTTACCTGCGGTCCCTGCCACTGAAAGGCACCACGTGGATCCCCAGGGGCCCACCGTCGTTTGACACCTCCACCAGTTTGACAATGTCTCTGGGATCGGAGACGGATGAATGACAGTTGGGGGGGGGAGTGGAGATCAGAGGAGAGGGGTGACACCATGTGGGCAAAAATAAAAACAGGAAATGAGACAGAAACATTATGGCAACAGTGCAGTGGTGCAAATAAACAAATAAAAATAGACAAGGAGGTGTCAGAGGAGACAAAAAAAACACACAATAAAACAGAGCAGTCCAAATAAATCAAACACATGTAAGGGAAAACAAAGAAGGTTTTCAAAAAATCCTCACACCCACAATTTGGACTTAAGATGATCTTCGGAGGGTGTAACGAGACAAATGCAGTGTGTTTGCTTTTTGGGGCGAGGGACCTTAATCCTAGGACACATTAATATCCGTGGAGTGGAAAATTGCCCCTTTAAAGCCGGAATTAAGCCGCATGTAAGTGAATGGGTGCTGTCTGAAGTTGTACACACCGGCGTGGAAACTGGGTGCTAATTAGAAAGTTTGTAAACCAAATGGCACAGAAAACAAGTCAAATCAATTTAACCGCACCACACAGACACATTTAACAACAACGTTTCCAAGAAACCAATATGTAAAAATTTGGTGTTTTCCATTGTGCCGCTAATAAGATCCCAAAAGAGGAATTTAGCTTCCTCTGCTCTGCTGGAAAATGTCTTCTGGCGGTACTCTGCTGAAATGCACAGCCGAACTTGGCAAGGAAAAAAAAAAAAGGAGGCGAACCACATATCAGGTTGCTTGAGGAGAACAGTAAAAGTTGCTGAGATCTGACAAGTGTGAGCATCAGTGAACTGATGTGCAACACTTTCAGGTTAAAAATGTGTTCATGCATCTCTGAAGACAATATAGTGCCACACTTCTTTTTTCAGCATGTATGATGACTGTGAGTATAAGCGCAGGTGTTTGCAGATACGACGCAACACGAACCACAACGTTAATAAAGTTCTGCTGTACGGATAGCTGAAGTGCACCGACGCTTTGCCTTTTTGTATCTAGAAACTGAAAACTGATTAAGAATGAAGACGCGCAAAGTGATCCTCGAAGCTGAACACAGCAATGGGGCAGACTTAATAACGAAAGCGCTGACAGACAGATGCAATTTTTAAGGATGGTAAAGCATTTATATGTAAATTAATATTGGTCCTGATATCCTTTGACCCTTTAAAAGCAAAACTGTTCCAGCCATTTGCATTTCCGAGGCTGTCCATACACTGGCATATTTTCTAAGATGCCAATCTAATCCATGCGCAGCTTTGATACAATGACTATGATTAGCCCAGGGAAAATGGGCCCCTATTGACAACTATAGAGGCAGGAGAAACCAGAGTCTCTGGGAAATCATAGGAATAACAATACCATACCTGCATATTAAACTGGAAGCATGCAACAGAGCAAAATAACAAAACAAAACACAGTTGTTAATAAGAGAAGCTGAATGGGTTAGTGCGTGGGAGAGCTCTGATGGCGAGACGAGGATCATTTTGCTCCCACAAAAGAGAATTATGTAAATCAGAAAGCAGGGCTGAAAATGAGATTTTCAACAAACAAACCTCGACTACAATATAGAACCTGCTGCTTTACCTTTTAAGTGCCCATTATGTGAAGAACACAAAGGCAGAACAGATTTACCAACTTTCAGGAGACATTCTAGTCTCAAACAGCCAAAGTTGTTACTTCTTTATTTTAGGCTTTGTCCATCACACTTATTATCATCACTGCACACACCAGGTTAATTACTGAGGAATGTTATCATACAGTTACTGATACTTTCAATGCTAAAGGCCCCTCAGATCAGCGTCACTCTGAGCGCATCCTAGTGAAGGTCTGTTTTTGAGTTTCAGCACGGCCGATCAGGAAGTGACTTACTCTAGTGACCTCACAGGAGTGTGGTCCATGCAGGAGTCAGCTCGGCCAACTGGCTCGATCCTTCCGTTTTCTTCTTCTCTTGCCGCCTCCTCCTAGAACGAAGCACAAGCAAAAAGAAGAGTTTAAAGTGAGCGACGGTCATGAAGCACAAGTAGCCAAGAGATCATCTGAAACATGCGGCTAAGCCATCACATCAGTGTGAGGTAGCTGAATACTGCTCTAGTTCAAAAGGACTGAATGACGTCCTTAGGACTGTTGGCAACACGCAACCATGACTAAATGTCTGCACGGTGAAACAATTTTCCAGTTGTTCTTGCCAGCCAATAAAGTGGCTGACAATCACTCGCATTATTTATGGTTTACACAAAACATTCTGATGACAAGAGGCTATGCACCAGTTTCTGCCAGTCCAGTTGGTCCATATGTCACACTGGGCACTCATGCTCGCCCGTGACTCGGCCAACATTTGTGTCAGTTGAACGCCGTCCAAACGTCTTACGGTTTCTCACAGACCTCCAAGATGTGCAGCTATGATACAGCAGGAGGTTTTCAAGACAGATTTCAGAGATCAGGAACGCATCACCACCATGTCAAGGAACATGTTGAAAACGGTGCCGAGTTAGGGAACAAGACCTCGGCCTTATCTTCAGAACCTGCTGTTGTTTCCTAGTTTAGGGTTTCCTAGCACAATAAATGGGACAAGAGCGCAATCAACACCCCTGGGTTAAGCCATTTATGAGCTAATATTCCATAGTCTGGTCCTGGTATGAACTTGTCCATCTTGTTTCCTTCCTCCCTGGTTCGCATGTAGACTTTCAAAAACACAGGTACCATCCACCACTCCAAAAGTCTTAATTGCAAACCTGATGAAGCCAAGAGGAGCAGAGCGGAGGTGGTTTTCCACAGCTATAAAAATACATGCCCTTTACAGTCTTAAGCCATCAAAATTACATCGCCTTTGCTCTCTTCTTGCATCAACTGTAGGCACTTTGTGCATGTCAGTTTGGACAGCAAAGTTGACACTCGGGACACACACACACACACACACACACACACACACGGTGCACTGAGAGTAAAGAGAAGAAAAATGAGAAGCAGAGAAAGAAGGTCATTAAAATTTCAGGGCGACACTGGAGAGGAGAGAAAAGCGAACAGCGACGGTGGCGTGGGCCTCCCCGGCAACTGGCCTCATCAGTATGAAAATGAGCCCGCCGTTACCGTGGCTGCTGTACGGTTGCCATGACACTTTGGTTGCCTGGAGCACACGCAGCTGCAGGGCAGCATATGAGTGTAAGCACGAGTGTGAAGAACTTTCAGTCGCGGGCTTTTAATGGAGAAGTCATCGCCTGCCAGCCTGAAGTGCTGACTGTCGCGGTGAAAACAGAAAAATCAACAGATCTGACACACGGGAAACCTTTACACCACAGTTCGCAATATTTCCAAACTGACAAAAACTTGACTTTTCTAGGCAGTAATAAAGGTTCCCAGGAATTACAGTTTTTAAAAAATATTAATTAAAACATCATACTATTTTTATGGGGATATGCACCTGGGTTAGACTTCTACAGATTCTGATAATTTATATTTATTTAATTTTATTTGACACATTTTTGCTTATAATCACATCCTTGGTTTATGAAATAAGCGTTCAAACAGTAATGCTGAAATCCAGCGTGTGCTGCATTTGGTGAAATCATATGATTTGGCAACTGCAACCATGAAAAACAATAAGAACCCCTGATTGAAATTTGGCTAATGTCCCCTTTTAGGTCATCTCCTTGTGCACCTCTAGATTACCAGTGCACCCCCAGTGCTCCTGCTGTTAAAGTGTGTCCCTGTTGTGCAGTTTCACCATGGAGCTTTAAACCAGACAACATCGGGGACAAACTGACCCAACTTTCATGTCAACAGCCACTGGTGATGCTAGGTATTTGACTACTACACTGAGACCAAACCGCACTCCGAGCATACTCACTGCTTTTCAACGAACTGCGGACTCTGAATTCTTCCCAAGCGGCAGAGATTTGCAGCAACCTGATGAGGAACCTTTGACCAAACCACCACACACCATTAGGTCGTCATGCAGTGGCACAGAGTGACGGAAAGAGTAGCTTTTATAGCCGCATGAGCAAAATCATTGCTGACCACAGTGCCTTTAGCTCACAGATTAGCTCACTGTGACCTCGCCCGCTTTGACTAAGGTTTTACATAAATATTGAACTTTTTGGACATTTTTTTCATAGATGGGGGGGCCCATTGGCCAGCCAACTTATCCATGCAACACGTATTTGGCATTGGCTAGCTTGAGGCATCAAAGTCACCTTCATGTTCATTCTACTGATACATATTGTTTTTTAATTAATTTTTTTTAATGACTTAATGATTTAATACATTTTTAGTCCATCCTTCCATGCATCCATCATTTAAATAAATACCCCTTACTTTAGTTCAACACTGGCAACTTAAACAATTGCATCATAAATGCAAAAAAAAAGTTTCCACAGTATGTTTTGTAACTTACAGTCTAGATGGGTCTAATAATGTTCAATATTCTCTGCGTCATCAAACGAGAAATTTAGTTCAAAAATGGCTCAATGAGGAAGAACATTAAAGTGTTCTGCCTCAGTCTCCTGGCTACGGAGCTGATAATATAAGCACTATGGGGAACACTATAAAGAAGCCAGCGTGGCTCTTAAAAGACCTCTCTCGGATCGGCGGAGAGCAGCAGTGAATTCCAAGATTTTTTTTACATCATCATAAAGACGTTATGTAATAATAACATTTTTAAAAGAGAACATTTCTAAATTTGTCATTTTGACACTGACAAAAATGTGTCCCATCAGATGGCGCAAACCAGTGATCTATTCATCCACTGAATATTCAACAAAGCCATGTAGCAATGTTCATATTCAAGTGCTGCACACAATCACATGTACACATTAGAAACAACAAGAACAACAACAACAGAGAACCGGAGAAAATCCAGCAGACAGAGAAACAACGGCACCTCGAAGAGCAGCCTAATCCTACTGCTATTCAACACTCATCAGGAGATGAGGAAGTGAGGCAGGGGTACATCGGAGAGGGAGAGCAGTCGCTATCTGGGGAAGACCAAATGAGATCCACATTCATCACAGCACACGCTGCTTTATTTCATTAGAGGAACAAAACGAGAGGCATTTATAAAAGACAAAGTGTGCCGGGAAGAATGTATTAGCAACATCATATTACTCATCTACAGCAGCTCCCATGGGCTAATGTGCATAGATGGATTTGCCACTTGTCATCAAATAACATCAATACAATAAAAAAAGTTTACTTGTGAAACACGGAGAACACCATCTGCTGATGAACTTTCTGTGAAATGACTGAACGCTCCAAAACGGCTACAGAGAAGAGGACCAGCTTAAGACATTTAATTAAAAGAAGAAAAAGAGTTGTTCTCAGACAAACGTTAACAACAACTTGATTTGGCCAGTTTGACAGAAAGAACGACAAAAACGGTTACTTCAGCACTCTTTCCAGGAGTCGAGCCGGAGACAGCGAGGCATCGCCACACTTTGCAAACCACACCATCAAGACGTCGCCCATTCCCGTTGCTGGGAGGGGGCCGAGCGAGCAGAGCAAAGGATAGCCGCATTAATAATTCAGGGCCGATTTGGGGGGTTAATGGCTAGCAGGCAGACAGGCAGGCAGGTACGAGGACCAGCGGCCGATGTGTTTTCCAGCCGAGTCATTGTTTGTTTCCTGGATGTGGAGAAGCAGAGGCAGGCAGGCAATTTTCAGGCCCGGGGGCTCATTAAAGATTAATAGGAGAATCCACTGGGGCCTGTCCTCTCTCTCTCTCTGACTGAATGAAGTGGTCTGAACTTAGTGCGTATGTATGGGAGAGAGACTGAGTGGAGTATTGCTGCACTTTAATGAAGTGTTGCCCACTCCCCTGCCCTGGCACTTTGACCACACTGTCACTTACAAACTGATAACAGTGCGCACACTCAGACAGACAGACAGACAGACGGAGGAGTGACTGTTATTTGCAGAAATGAGTTTAACTTTCTGAAGGTGCTGACAAAAAATCTGTGGAAACCAAACGCAAACATTTTGACATGGAATGAATGTTAAATGTGACGGTGAGCGTAAATGTTTAAAATCACTAACAACAGTAGTTGCAGTCATTTGCGGCATCATACCTGGATCCTTTCATTTCTCTGAAACGGCATTAAAATTTCAAAATCCCGATCCGCTTAAATATGAATGATTGCGTCTCCGGAGTACGGAAAGTTTTTGATCATTAGGTTTGATGTTGAAGCCGCCCTTCATCGTGACAACCTCTGAGAAAGACTTCACAGGAAGTGCTTTGAACTGGTGCAGCGATGAGAAACGCTGATTTGCTTTGTCAAGTTGACTGTTGGCGGCGCCAATTAAGTCAAGTCAAAGTTTTTGTTTTTTTTTCTTAAAAAAAATGAAAGAAAATCATATAAAGAGATGCATCAGTCTTGGCAAAATGCCTCTTTTTTTTCTTTTTTTCTTTTTTTAAATCAGTTGGAGTATCATATGCGATAAAGTTTAATACCTGCACATGTAGGCTAATAAGACATTTTGTTCTTGGCAATTTATTTTTGAGATTATTAAAAAAAAAACAAAAAAACCCACCACCTTCTGGTCCATGATACGTTCCTTGTTTAGGAACAAACTCCTCTGTTTGTCCTGGTTGGTCCTTCTAATGTTTGGAGCTACCCAGCTCCCTCTCACCTTCACACCCCACTCTGGTATTCATGTTTCTGCCTGCATCTACTTGGATCCATAAGACTGCAAACAGTCGTTCAAATGATGCAAAAATATTGCCATAAGCTGTGTATTTGTATTTCATCATCTGACATATATTGTCATATTGCACAGTCCTATTACTTTAATTTAAAAAAAAAAAAAAAAGCAAATTTCCTCCTTGCAAAGACAAAATAAATGCTGCATTAAGACTCAAGCACACAAACATTTATCCTTGTTAACTGGTATCCGTGTCCTCTCCAGCAGAGCTCCATATGTCCACAACCGGATGAAACGCTGAACCAAAGGCAATAAATTAGCCTTAACCTTTAACCTCTAACCTGAAAACCGTCACACACCATCTGTGGCTGGCAGACAGATGAAAGTTAAAGATGGACCTCAGATAAAACTCCAGACCATCTTTGCAGCATATCAGTGTTTGCATGAGTTCAACACGGCTGCTGTAAATGTTAAGCGCCCCCCCCCCACCCACACCCTTTCAGGAAGCAACAAAAACAACACAAATATTTCTTGGTAGGTGAGACAACACATACAGAGAGCTTCAGATTTTCACCAGAACACTTACTGAAAGAGCTCAGAAGGTTCGTCAGAGGTCACCTGAACGGACTCAGACATTTCATTCTGTCAGGGGGAAGTAATGATCAAACATCGCTGCGCGTCACCTTCGATGTCTTATTCAGTGAGGGCAGAGATGTAGCAGTGCCGATGCCGATGACATCCAGCTAAGAGGAGCTAAGAAGCTAAAAATGAAGGATACTAGTCCATATCAAGATCAGCGCATTAAGAATTTCAGCTTTACTGGCTTTAAACATTTGATGCAGGATCGAATAAACCTTACAAGTTTGATATTTCAGTGCACAAGACAGTCCAATCCATCCCAGCGGAGACGCACATAATGAATGCTGATGCTCGTCTCCGTGCAGGACCACAATGCATCATTAAAAGCAAGCTTTCAATTACAAATCCCTGCACTAATTCAATTAGTCTCCTTTGAAGACACTTTGATAATGGGATCCAGACGGGTGGACGGCATCGTCAATAACTCGAGGATTTATTGAGCCAAGGGGACGTTATCAGAGTTTATATCATCCTGGCAGCCTGTCGGGGTGTTACACAAAGAGAGGAGAAAGCCGTGCGTTCACGTGTGCTGTGTGGTTTTGCATGAAGGGCATATCGAAGACACACAAGAAGAAAAAGGAGGAGAAAAAAAAATCGAAGATGTGTGATTCTCGATGCATTTCACTTCCAAGGCGGCATTATCTGTATGCATCTTTGCCACGCCATTCTTAAACCCCGTCTCTCAAAGGCATGACAAAGATTTTAATATTTTTCTCTCACCAATATGAGGCTTAAGTCATAGTCAATAAGATTTTCCCATATTGTGACATGGCTGAATATGTCCTCCAATGTAAGGGGAGGCTTCATTCTGGTCAGTGGTGCTTTTATTGTGTTGTAGTATTGTCTTACTGTGACTATTAAAACAAACAAAAACACACATTTGGCTCTCTTAATCGGTCCTCCTAAACTTTTTAAAACAGGTTTTGCATTTACACAAGATAAACAAAGACGACCTTGTCTTCAAGCATTTGAGCTCCTTCGGTTTCAGCCCTTTTCAGTTGGTTTGGGACCCCTAAAACTGGTTTTTGGGGTCATGCTATCTGACCATAGATTAATGTCGCCACCGAGAGATCGCGCGCTGCTTTGTGAAGTCTTGCTTTGAAGCCTCGGGTTCAGCGTGCTGTTTTTCTGGTTTTGTTTTTTACGGTCTCGGCGGAGGGTGAAGTGCATCAATACACTGTATGCAGATAAGAGTTCATTTGTGTTGACATAGAGGCTAATCTCAAAGTTGAGCATAGTTTAACTTGGTACCTGCCTTATTTAGTCTGAGGCTATTCCATTTCTGCTAATCTCTTCCTGTGAGGATGCCGCTTAGTTCCGGATAAAAAGCCTGGGCAAAGCAGTGGAGATCAGGATGACCATGGATTTTCTAAGTACAGAAACGACGAGTTCAACAATCAGATATGGCAGGAATGTGTAGGTGTCTTAAAACTTTGGAACCAAAAAAAAAGGAAATCAGAAACGCTGACACCGTCTGTCCCCTCACATACAGCACCGTTTCTGCTGCACTGCTTCTACGTACCTGATGGATCTACAAGAGGCAGCAGTAATATCAGCATGAACAAAATGAGACTTCCAGCACTTCCTAAATTACCACAGAGCCGCGGTAGCAATCCACTTAATTCAACTGCAATTTCTGCGATCCAATTCAATCAAAGTGGCTGAGGTTGGCGGAGGGGTATCGGCGCACCAAAATATGCAATGCAATTTACTCAAACATAACAGACAATGGAGGCCTCATCAGGAATCAAAGCAATTTCAAAACTCACATTTTAGGAGCTGATGTCCCCAAAGAGCTTGAAATCAAATTGTAGGTTGTGTTAAACCCGCTTGTTTTGCGACTCTGACTGAGCACACAGGGAAGGGCAAAGGGGGATCCTTTAAGCCAACTTGATTTCCTTCCCAAATTTATCAGAGATATAGTCTACAGGAAAAAAAAACAAAGCACTAAGGTTACAGAGAGGTGAATCAGTATTTCTCCACAGAGTGAAGCGGAGATGAAGTGAGCGATGGGACAGAGAAGCGAAAGACGACAGAAAAAAGGGAACAGTAGACGAAGAGACTGACTCAAAGAGCGCCAGATAGCGAGGCAGACAAAAAAAAACACACAAAAAAACTGCATTACACGGAGGGACAGAGAGTCGCGACAAAGCTCGTTCAAAGTGTGACAAATGACACAAACTCCCAGCTATAAATCCGAGGGGATTCTGAGGTCTGACATTTTACATTTTGGTTGTCAGAACAAAAAAAGAAGCAGAAAGTTTAAGCTTCTCTAGCTGTGTCAGTCATTCAGTGTATTTACAAATAGTCACACAAGACAGGTGGAAATACTAGTTGGGGGTTAACAGTAAAGCAAGTCAAGGCAACGCTATCTAATGTTTACTATTCTTTATCAACTTTAGCACAGCTGCCTGTGCCGGTCCCATTATCCTTCCTATATCTAAAGGGTCATTATACATGCCACTGCCAATGGCTCAGACACAACTGTACTTGTACTCTTAGACCAACACTGATGCCGAGATTTGTCAGAGTGGTGACGCCTATCGCTCTGGATAGGACTGCCGCGAGTCTAGCGTACCCTCAGCACTGGTACAGCATGAATGGTAACGGGGCTGTGGCGATATCGGCTGGCTCTTGATACAACCGATGCTGTGACCATAATGAACCCTTAACACTGAGCAGCTGCTGTACTCCGAAACGTATGGCATTTTTTAATGTCTAATGCATGGTTCTGCTGGAGGTTTCTTCCTGTTAAAAGGGAGTTTTTCCTTCCCACTGTCGCCAAGTGCTTGCTCATACGGGGTCGCTTTGACTGTTGGGTTTTCTCTGTGTTATTGTAGAGTCTTTACCAACAATACAAAGCACCTTGAGGCGACTGTTCGTTGTGATTTGGCGCTATATAAATAAAATTGAATTGAACTGAACTGAATGCACCCGATTTGTTCCCCATTTTCAAAAACCTTATAATTTATAAATAAGTCCACGTGTCCCACCTGCTTCGTTTGTAGTAAGACATTTGATGCATTTTCCCTGTTGCTAAACCTGGAAGACGAATCTTTCTGAGCCTGCGTGCCAGGGCGTAGGGGGCAGCTGTCTCTCAGGTGCAGCACCATGGATAACAGAGAGACCCCAGCCTTTGTGACAATGGCTAAGATTGTGGACACATGTCACTAAAGTCAATGCGAAGAATGTTTGCTTCCACGAGAGCAACAGGTTTTATGCATATATCGTGCCCATACCATGGCTGCTGCTGTGGCTACATCTGAATACATAGATGCTGACACAGCCTTGATTAGACCACATTTATCCCATATGGAGAGCGGAAGTATGTACAATCTGGAACAGCTCAAGCCTACACACATTGCATTTACATGAATATATAAACTTTGCAGCGTAATTAGGAGAGCAAATAAAGGGGATGGGATGCATGCGTGTATGTTGCAAAAATGTGGTACATAAAAGTAAAGCGCACTGCCACTGCAGAATTTTTGCTATTGTGCGTGTCAGCTTCTAAATATGTGAACTCAGGAAGCTAATCAACATGAAAGTTCACAATAATGACGAGTTCAGTTCAACAGAAATGAAACCGCCCTCCACAGTCTGCTGAGGAGGGCTGCACAATTCTTTTGTACTGGCCTGGTTTGACCAATCCGCTGACTGATCTTTCAACTGTCACAAATGAACAGTCAAATATACCAAGACTATTTGCATACACAACATAGCAACTATTACACTGAAGCTTTTGAGCAAGTGTCGCTGCACTAACGCAGCCTGTTCACATCTCTATACGGGACAAACACCCGACAGAGGAAGGGAGCGCTGAACATGTTTGAAGAGATATTTATTTCCTGGACATTCTAATGGTGTTATGGCCATAAAACATCTACTATGCTGGTAGTTTTCTGAAAGGATAAACAAATATTTTGCCACAGAAATACTCACCTGGAGACAGAGTAGAGCTGGGTTGTTAAAGGCACAGGTAATGTTTTTTTTAGTGCATGAAGAGCAGGTATTATTTATAGGAAAATATGAAATGAACCCAAGTACTTCATGGTGTTACATCATCAACCTGTACTCCCATTTAGCTGCCACACCGATGGGCTAAAAGCAAAGACCCAAACAGCATTTTCTTTATACATAAAATGAGAACTTGTGTCACGTTTGCAGATGTTCCTTCAGCAGATGTGAGAGAACTACCGCGGGTCTAATCCTCACAGTGCGTTCATCCCACACCGCTCCAGCAGAGGTGGCCGGTACGGCCTGTGGCCAGTCACACAGCTTGTAACGTTATCCACCATTTACCAAGATGACACTCCCGATAGAGCCGCCGCAATAGAGCAAAATCACGGGTAAATCTGACCAAACTACCCCTCTGAGAGGAAGGCAGCTATAGATAATGGCGACAAGAATCACACATGCACGCGCACACCACACAGACGGAGGTAGAGCTGTCAGATTGAAAGCCATTATTCTGACTGACTCAAAGTGTAATGGCTGCTGCTGAGAAGAGCGTATCTATATAAACAAGTCGAACGGGAAGGGGGGGGGTGTCTCTCTCTTCATCGTCTGCCTCTGACTTTTTGCTTCCGGCAGCTCTGCATTCGATCCCTTCAGCAGAACTGCTGCTAACAGCACCGTTAATGAGTCCTAAACTTTAAACGAGCTCTGACTGAATATCAGTATCATGAGACGACACTTCGAACTGGGATCGCATCGGAAAAGTTTATTCTTATCATTTCATAAGCCACAATTTTAAGAACCTCATATCTACTTATTATTTTTAGAGAAATAATTACACTTGGTGCTTACAGGATGCAAAGTATTTGCCATTCTTTGGTCTTCTCAACTATTGATTTGCACTTATTACAATTTTTCCACACCTATTTTCGACTCTTTTTCCGGCCAGAAAGCAAAACTGAGCTAATTGGCAAATGTGAATTCATGTTTTACAAAATGAAGCATTTTGCGGTGAACTAGCAAATCGCTCCAGAGGCTAAAACACAGGCTCAGAAAAGTATTATGTGATATTTCATCCACGTTCACCATTGGATTTTTATTTTGACCATTCAAACGCGTGAGAAAAATGCATCATCACACAAAGTGCATCAACTTTTCTATCAGGGTTTAACTTTACGGCTACAAATTTACTTGCACGCTGTTTTGAGTTAAGCTATTTTGGACACGCACTTGTCTTCCTTCATCTCAGAACAATCTCTCCGATTCTTCAGTGGGCAGGTTTCATTGCCAGAGCACACCAGACTTCAATAATCAGCTCTATCCCTCTTTTGTCAGATCTCTGATTCTCGTCTGATAACAGTTGGCACCTGGTGTTGTCATCCTCCTCGTCTGTCTTTGATCGTTTTATAGACCGCTGATAAACTCTCTTGTTCGTCGAGCCTGTAGAGTGCAGCTTTTTTTTTTTCCTTTTTCTTTCCTTCAACACTGAGATTCTTATCTTTTATTCGAGTCTCTGCTGTACGTGTTTCGAACCCTTCCTGAACATCAACAGGTGGATTAAGTTTTGGGGAAGCGCTACCATCTGGTCCAACAAGAGCGGGTCTCTTTTCGGTGTAATTACTTCTTGGTAGCAGGTGAGCCACATGGAATTACATGCTTGTGCGTGCGCCTGCAGTGTCCTGACAGCAGCTTGCGGCCCGAGATGGATCTCCCTTTGGGAAAACCGTGCGCCCACAAGAGGGGGAGAGCTGTCTTTCATCTCCCCTCCATCTCTCTATTCCGGCTCTTTCCCCGTGTCCCTCCCGGCTGGAAAGGATCTGGGCTCCCACAGCTCTCTGTCATACTCAAACCAAAAGATCAAAGGTGACGAGGAGTGGCGGACCAAAGAACAGATAGAAAAAAAGAGAAATGATAGGAATAAAAAACAAAAGGGGTTGATGTGAGGGCTTGATATAAAGAGCAAAGAGAAAAGGAGAATCAACAGAAAGAGATGGGGAGTGCAATCGTGAGAAAAGAAAGATGAAAAGTGAAATGGAAACTTTTTTGAGTTGATGATGATGATGATGATGATGATATGTGGCTCTAAAAATAAAGCTGATGCTGATTCTATTCGGCTAAAGGCCTTCCTGGTTCAAGCAGAAAAACATGGGGTTTTTAAGCAAAGAATTTGTTCAATCAACAGCAGCGGAAACACATGTCAAATAAACAATGACGAATATGCGAGATTGGATTTCACATGTTGAGACGTTTGCAAATGAAGGACGGAGACATGCAAGTCAAACACAGGTGGTTTTTCCCCCACTTATTCCAGGCGGCTTTAAGGCTGCAAGTCCTTGTCCTTCAGTCATGTGTGAAAGCAGCAGTTACTGTAACCTTCATATTGATTATAACAGCAACATTACTCCTCCTCAGAAGCATTTAGAAACACAGGGAAAAGAAAAACAAAGCCCTACCTGTCTGGATATGAGCGCAATTAACAAAAAACGACACCTCGAACAGAACATGAAACAATTATTACACAGAACTCACTACCACGCTGCTTAAAAATGCCAACGTGGTTAAGCTGGACTCTCACAGTTCAAGTCTGTTTAAAGTTGAAACATGAGACGCAGAAAGGCCAGCTTTAAAGACACTGTCCTCTTTTTTCATTTCGATGAGCACATGTGCGCTGGCAACAGAAGTGATGGTTCCGGAGCAACGCTGGCGTGAAACGCGTCGTTCTGCTTTTAACCTCATCGTCACCGAGATGGACCATCTCCAGGATGATAACACTTCGATCTCATGGACATATTCCACATATTCCTGGATCGTATTTCAACTTCTCACAGATAACTCTAGCACCAACATTATTTTATTTTTTATTAAACGGCTATTTTTGACCCAGTATTAGATTATAAGATACAAATTAATTTCATCTTTTGTCAAGGAGTATGTGAAGGAAAGAGTGTCCTTAGCAGGTGTGAAAATAAAGTAGACTCAAAACCTGACATATTACACTGTCTCATTAGTTATTTAACATAAAGAAGCAGTGTGTGAAAAACTCCGTACACCCAGTGGAACGGATCATAGGGTGCATTATAACCTCACACTGTTGGGGGAATTTTGGCCCACTGTTCTTTACATTGTTGCTTCGGTTCATCGAGGTTTGCGGGCTTTTGGTTATGCACAGCTCTGTTAAAGTCCCGCCACAATATTTCAAATCAGGTTGAGGCCTAGATTTTGACTGGGCCATTGGAACACCTCCCTCCCTCGGACAGATTGAGTCATGCTGTCTTTGGCATACAAAGGTGGTCATGGTCAACTCAATGAGCGCAAGCTGCCCAGGTCCTGTGGCTGCAAAACAACCTCAAATCATCATCCCTCCACCACCGTGCCTGATAGATGGTATGAGGTATGTGTGTTGATATGCTCTTTGTTGGTTCTTGCCAAACGTGATGCTGTGGATTATGGTCAAAAATCCCCACGCTGGTCGGGACCATCCAAAGAAAATTGTCCTGTGAGCCTTGTGGTTTGTTGAGATGCAATTTTGCAAACCTAAGCAGTGCTGCCATGTTCCTTTCAGAGAAACAGGCAATGCTTGTTGAGTCTTTTTTCTAACTGTACTCTCGTGAACATTTAACACGCTAACTGGAGCCCGTGCAGTTTAAGATGTAGCGCTCGAGTTTTAGCGGTTTCTCTGAACACTGCACGGTCTGACCTCGGGGTGAATTTGCCCCAGTCCCGGGAAGACTGGCAACTGTCTCAAATGTTTCCCTCTCATGAATAATCTTTCTCACTGCAGAACAAGCAATCGATGAGCAGCAACAATTGCTTCTCTAACATCACTGCTGGTGTTTTTCCTCCTTGGCCACACCTGAATGCTCCAGACCAGGAAACGGCCAAAAGTCCTGCTTTTACAGATGTGCTCACACTTGCTGATTATCAATTAAGTGCATTTGATAAGCAGCATGTGGCTGATACTTACCTTCTTAATTTCTATGGAAGCAGGAAGGGTGTTTTTCCAGGCACTGCTTCTGCATTTTGGCTTAGTTTTTGTTAAATAAATGATGATACTGTATAATAAGCCATGTTTTATAACTCACCTGAGGTTGTATTTACTTAATTTTTAAAACCTGTTGAGGACCAGATTATTTTTATTATGCCTTGATACATAAAATCTCAGAATTAAAAGAGGGTGTTCTTGCTTTTTTAACATGACTGTATACTGTATGTATACTAGCTGAGTATTATATACAAGTGTTAATGAATTTATTCCTAGAAATCTGTCTTGTGGTGAACATAATGATAGATTTTTTTAAAAAAATCAGTAACATTAGAAGTCCAAAGGAACAAAGTATTAATTACAGTACCAGAATTACTGTTTGATAGGTATATGTTATGTTTGGCAACTGGACATCAAAGGACGCCAATGAACACGAATGAAAAAAAATGAGAAAAACTGATTAAATGGAAAGGAGAGTCTAGGCAATTATCTACAGTGCACATGAAGCTGAAAGAGTGGCCAAAAAAAAAAAAAAAGAGAGAGGAAAAGGTTATGAATTAAGAGACAGAATAACAGAGTTCAAATAAATATAACAGCAACAGAAAAGTGAGAAGAAAAAAAGATTAAAGGCTCGTTATAACAAGGTGACAGCAGATTAAACCTGTTCATGCATCTGCAAACACACACCTACAGCGTTGATCTGTACACCCATTCACAACACACCAACATATAGTACAAAAGAAGGACAGAATGTGCGCGCACACACACACACACACACACACACACACACACACACACACACACAAGTACAAGCCTTTAATCTAAGCTCCACAGCAGCACCTACTGGTCACTTGTACAGAATCTACACTGATCCTGCTGCTCTGCTTTCAAAAGATGTAGACCTATCACTTTCATCTGTCTTAATAACACCAAAACACACACACACACACACACACACACACCAGATATTCTTAACCCTCACACAGAAAGTATGTACACTACACACCTGCACTAAAAGAAAAAGAGAAAAATCATCCACACGCACAGACACAGGTATACCACAAAACTTGTACATGCAGGTTTCAGTGCACATTATGCATGCACATAAGAACACAGAGTGAGACTCACACAGTCTGAGGTGATTTATGAGTGTACAGCTCAGGTTTGCATGATTTATCCTGCTAAAGCTGCACTGTGCACCTGAGGGACTCAACCCTCCACTACACACACTGCATGGAGGCTTGTTAACCATGAAGCAGTAGAGGAAGAGTGTGCGCGCGCGTGTGTTTGTATCTCTGTGCTTAGAGACTTGCTTTGGTGCGCGCTTCTAGTGTAATTTGTTTTTATTGTGTAGGTGAGCACACATGCTTGATCACATTGGCTGAGGAATGCTTTGGAAGGTAGCACATCTATAATAGCTGTTCTGTACTGCTGTGTTTTAATGAAATCCTGAGGTGTGTTTATCATGTCTGACAATCAAAATATCTTGCCAGTAACTGCGTGTTTGCAAAGTAGCATGTTACTTGTTGTGTGTGGCTAAGCTCACAGTGCACACCTGCATGTGCCAAGCCATTAGCATTACCGCACAGGTATGTAGGTGTGTGAGCAGAACCACTGTCAGAACGTCTGTAACAACAACAACAACAACAACAACAACCGCAGTGAGCTGTGTGAAGCCTCCATCCCATTATGAAAGATAACTTGGTCCCTCAGTAGCCTAATGGCTGAGGACACACAGCAGCAGCACAGACACACACTGAAGCAAAGCAAGCTTCTGTGATCGCTGCATCACATGCTGTGATACACTGAGCTACGCAATGTAGGCTACCAAAAGGATATATAATAATCAAACGCTGAAAAAACACGTGCAATTTTTATAAAGGCCCAAAAGTAAGGACTGTACTTGAAAGGTGCTAAATAGGAAAAAAAACAAATGTTATTCACATTAAAGTTACTTATAAGTGAATCTAGTGCCCACCACTTAGCTGCTGGATAATGGAGCATAATGGAGCATACCAGACATGTGTAGGAAACATTTCCATTCCTTAACCGACTCTGCCATTTGACTACA
Source organism: Pterophyllum scalare (assembly GCA_024447675.2). Classification (NCBI taxonomy): domain Eukaryota; kingdom Metazoa; phylum Chordata; class Actinopteri; order Cichliformes; family Cichlidae; genus Pterophyllum; species Pterophyllum scalare. The sequence continues at coordinate 107,294 of JAMQGT020001368.1, read as the reverse complement.
AAATCCAACTTGTCAGTCAATCACTACCTTCCCTGCTGTGACATTGGTTTCCTTTGGATTTTCAGTTGACAATAACTTACTTTGTGTTCATAGTGCTCTTTTGTATCTGCAGCCACGGTGGCAGCAGCTTTTTGGATAGCTAGACCCCCCCCCCCAATGCCAAAGCTCCCACACCTGCCCCCTTTGCTGCTGCTGGTAGAAACATAAGATACATGCCTTCCTATTGTGCACAACTCCACTTTATAGCTCTCTGGAAAGAAGCCCTGCCTCAGATGGTAATGGTTTAAACTAGCCTCCAGTACACCAATCACTTAAAAGCATGAAACATTCATATTAAGAATCTGCCAGAATGCAGATTACTCCTTGCAAAGGTGACACATAGATATGCAGATAGCACAACAATAAATGAATTATTTAGGATGTTATGATCATTATTCCAAAGGAAAGAACCATGCTTAACGATGTTATTGTCTATAAAAAAAAATGGTATGTATGAGTGCTAGTAATAGGGTAAACAGTACTATGTAGCTCCAGCTCCAGGTATCAGGAATGGGGAAGCCTTCCAGGCATATTAAACACATACAGAAAGAAGCCCACGGCTATCCTGTGAGAGTCATGCATCTCCAAGTTAGTTAATTTTTATGTAAAAATAAAGGCAGCCTTCATTTGAATTGTACATTTGTGAGTTTAATTTCATTTTTTAAATCCAACAATATGCATCTGCACACACACACATATAAATAATAATATATATACACAGACAGATTCCAAATATTAAAAAGAAATAGACTGAATGCAACAAACACAAGCAGATGCACCAGCGAGTGTGAGTGTGTGAATATGTGTGTGTGTGTGTGTGTGTGTGTGTGTGTGTGTGTGTGTGTGTGTGTGTGGTCAGGGTCCAGCTCAGGAGCACTGCAGGTGGTTCAGTGGCTTTTGGTATTTCTTCTTAATTGGTCGATTTGCAACCCACTCAAAAACTGTGAGGATTTTTGACACCTGCTCACAGCTGACACACAAAACACACATGTAAATGCATACACTCTCATGATGCCACATACACGTTAATGCATGCACACACACACACATATAGAGATCCATAAATTCCCTCATGACTTATGGATACACACACAGACGTAGACAGCAGCACAGTGCAGACCTCTTTTCTCTACACAGCCTCAGCACCCCCACCCCGCTCTCATTAATACACACTGGACTGACAGCTCGCTGTTGCCATGGCGACCCCCTACCTGTTGCCAAAGGAGGCTGATAGTTTAGGGGGTTTGTGAGCGCAGCTCAAAACTATCGCAGCTCAAATTTTTGTTTCAATTTTTTTCTCCGTGTGTGTGTGTGTGTGTGTGTGTGTGTGTGTGTGTGTGCAGCTGCCAGTGCTGCTGCAGGCACGCACAATTAACCACTTTGGAGCAGAGAATAGTTTCATTCATTTCAATGCAATTCAATCTGGCTCACTTCAGTGCAAAGCTATGCCCTGTTCTGCGCATTCTGTTATGAGAGAGGCTGAATTCTCCTCGGGAGTAAAATAGGCCTACTTCAATATATGATGCTCTATTCTAATTCTTCTCTTCAATTCATACTTGTCTGTTCCAAGTTATTCATTCCGGGAAGATAAGATGAAACTAACTTGAGGAAATTGCTTTGCTTAATTCATCATTCCGAGCTGCTCTATTCTAATTAAATCACTGCATATTCTATTCTTGCTCTGCTATTCTTCTTCGCCATACCGTTCTATTTTATATTCTCAACAAAAGGTTTCACACACTGCTGGAAAATGGCTTTCTGGACTAATTGTGCCATGGAGGGATTCTTCTTGCTTCTCTAATGAACTGTTAGGGGAAGTTCAGAAAGTATACAGAATCTGTACACCCATTAAAAATACATGAAGCATTCCAAATCAGCACTATTAAGAGAGCATACTGAAAGAAAGAAAAAAAAAATCACCCCCTTACTGTACTTTAGAAATCAAGAAGAGTACGCCTCTTGCCTGATGAATTCAAGAAAAGGGTAAAGTTTTCATATTAAAGCCAGCTTCTCATTTCTTGGTCACTTATAAGCCAGTCTGCCACCCACTGAGTTTAGATGCAGACTTCACAGCACCTGCATGTTATCACGTTTATCCAAATAACAGCCGAACGGCATTCCAACTGTCGTTGGGTGTCTAAGATCTGCTGTTGCAACATCTGGCTACTTATTGTGCATGCTCTCCACTTTCTGTTCCAGTCTTTCGCTGGAATGTGATTGTGTACCCTACCTAACACATTTTATGGGGAGATTCCCACTCATTATCGACTCAGTTGTCAGGGTTATGAAATACTAACAACGCCTTGAAAAGGCTGATAATTACTACAACCAGGGAGCGAACTGAGCTTAGATACTGTATTACACTGGGACTCTAGCAAGTCACAGCATTAATTTATTACCTGTTATCTTACATTTGTCTGTTTGAAGGAATCTGCACGAGCAGCCATGTTCCAACTGGTCTGGATAACTACCTCAATCCCAGCAGCTTTGGGCATTTTCATAGCAAACAAACTGTTCTTGGCTTTAACAAGACGCCACCATTTAAAGCGGACCTATGATGCCTCATCCTCTATCACATAAATGAGCTGTTACAATAATAAACTTCGCACAAAAAGTAAGGAAATTTGTGTTTGGTCAATTACTTCTCTGTTGTAACAATGATTCCTGGCAATAAATGTTATACCAGTGTTGGCTGAGCAGCAGAGTTGAGTATGTGGGTTGCCAAGTTGTCACTGTCAACGCCAAACAGCTTTGTCTGCTGTTGACTCTAGTCTGCTGCGGTTTGTTGGATCGGGTGATTGAAGTCTGAAGAAACAAGACGTGCTAGCAATTTAACAATTTATTCATTTAGCAAACAGGCGCCCGAGGAGCATGTGGAAGAACCATACACAGCCACAACAGCCTGGCACCACGTCCTCATACTGGTCACCAGCTTCATCACGCACTGCTGTAGGATGGCATCCCATTCCTCAACCGGCGATGGAATGACAGGCAGGTCATTCATTCCTTTTCACTCCCAAATTCTGGATGTAGTCTCTGATAGACCCCACTGTGGAGGTGAGGATTGTCGTCTTGGAGTTCGGTCCCAGAGTGTGGAAATGTGGGATTGCCACTAGTTACACAATCTCATCTCGATCTCTCTCTCCCTGCACTGAGATTGCCTCCAATGATGACAAGCCTGACTGAAGGGTCCCAGAAGCTCAAAACGAGAGTCAATGACAGCAGAATAGGCTGCTTGGCATTGGCAGAGAAGACTTGGAAGGTTTTCCATGGGTGCAACCCACATATTCAGCTCTGCTGCTCAACCCACAAATGCAATTTCCATACAGATGTTGCACCATGCAAAGGGAAATAAACAGGCTTTCTAATGGTATAAGATTTGCTGCCATGAACCACTGTTACAAGAAAGAAATCTATAATCTATGCTCGATCTATAAAGTCCTGTTTTACACAGTTGATAAATCCTCCCTCAAGGTCCCGCTAAATTGGTATCTTTTAAACTGTGACTCATACAGCACAAATAATAATAAGGAGCTAGAAATGAGCATAATAGGACCACTTTACACTAGCTCACTCCCACATAATCCCCCCCCTCCTCCAAAAATTAGACTGTCCTATTTGGTAAGTTCATTTATAATTATCTACTTACAGGGATTCAGACAAATATTATAATGGAACAATATCCTCCAGGTACCAGCATCAAACTGTGGCTAAAGACAAAAACTAAAGGGCTGCATTTTTATATAAAACACAAAGTGTCCCCTTTTCACAACTCTATATTCAAATTCAATCCAACAAGATGAAATCTAGTGCTGAGCAGTGTTATTTGGCCAATACAAGAATATAATAAAAGCACTTAAAGCTTATTAAAACAACAGTAACAGCCTGGTATGCCACCAGACAAACAAGCATTTTTTTCCCCTCAGTCTGGTATATCTCATATTCATTGATTTGATTACAGTAACAGTCCAGAACAAAGCAAGGCTTTTCTCATCATGCAGTGAAGTTGCAGCATCCTTCCTGGAACAAAGTAAGCTATCTGGAGCTTAAATTAAAGTGACATAACCCAGCACACAGAGATTCTGTGCAGGGCTGGTCAACAGCAGCAGCTCGACGTATCTCACGACCGTCTTTGCGGTACTAGCGAAAACAAACTTTACATGTGACGTAATGTAACTTGGATTCGGTTTCACTAGGTCGTTTTTCTGCGTGGCCACATACACACACGCACACACTACCTGTGGACTGAAGAAAATCCCTGTCAACAAGCTCTCCATCACGAGAGGCAGCATTAAATAAGACACGCGCGCGCACACACGCACACACTCACTCCACGGTCACACAGAATAATGTAGCTGTTCATGTCACTGTGAGGGCTGTCAGGATTGGGGTGGTGGGGTGTCTGAGTGTGCATGTGTGAGAATTTAGGAGGGCAGATGGCCTTCAGCAGGTCATTAATACCGACTACACATCCTGCAGTTATTCCACCACTTAATCCTCTTCAAACTAAAACCTGCTGGAAGACAGAGGAGGGAAACGGGGCAGCCTGCACTAATAAATGCTGAGAACTTGCTGTGCATTTAACCCATGGGTGGAAGATCCAGTTTACGAAAGACCTTATATAAAAACAAAGGAAGCAACCACTCTGAGTCAGATGTGCACTTCGCAGGGAATCTAAGTGCTTATGACAATAAATCAACATGAATTTATAAACAGCTTTAAAATGTTTCAAAAGCTCCCGAGAATCTTATTATAATTTGCCTGCTGTTACAGAACTAGCACCAGAGAAATGATGACGCATCAGTCAGATTATCTGGTCAGAAGTTCTACTACAGACACACCATCAGCAAAGTTTAGCTAATTCTATAGTACACTCTCTGGATCTCAAGTTCTGCTTTGCCGTGCACCGTTATTGCTGCTGAATGTCTTCATGAAGGTGAACAAAAGGTTGAACAACAAGTTGGGCAACTATCTGGTTGATTTTGATCAAATTCAGCATTTCCTGGACATTTTTGGTATGAAGCACAATAGCAACAATTACCAAAAAAAAAAAAAAAATGAAGAAATGAAGGGAAGAAAGTCTCAGGTTTTTCCACACTCTACCCCAAGATTAGCTCATCGCAGTAACCACACTTTGATGCTTTATGTCTTTATGAGTCAAGTCTTTATGTTCAATTACACTAGGGGCATTAAAGTGCAACATTTGAATGAAAGCTCAGTTTTCAAAAAGATTATGGATCAAAGCAGAATGGGCCACTTTGTTTTGTTCCGTTTCATCTTCTGCATTACACAATGAGTGCGCAAGAAGAGCGACGAAAGCACGTCAAACTTTCATTTCTTCATCCTCGGGTCATTACATTAACACCAGACTCGAATTAAAAACCAGAGTCATTAAAGCTGAACAGTTCTAATAGAGCAAAGCTGAAATGCCAACCAACAGAACAGCAGCAGGTTTTTAAAAAAAAAACAAAACAAAAAAAACATCCTGAAACTATGAAACTGGAAACTATTCGTTTCAACACAGTTTCTTGCAACACTATCCGTGCAAGGACCAAATATGATCCAAATGATACATGTGGTCATACTGAGTCATCATTACTTGCCATGATATTCTAAAACAACAGCATTAGTTAGACTTCGTGGCATACATGACCCCAGTGGGAAAAGATCCCCTAACCCTGCAATGTTCTCAGCATCCGGTTAAACAAAACCATATGTACTGCAGGTCGCTTACGTTATTTACTATATCAACATTATGTTATTTCCCCATCCTCAACTGCTCATTCATTGTGGATTTATGGTGAAAATTCTTCACTTTTTAACCTTTTTGCAGAGCTCCAAGGGGAGTAATAGAACTGACTCGGGCTCTGGAGTGGATCTAGGCCACGCAGACAGGCTTTCAAAGAGATTGGGACTGATGGGTAGTCTCAGGGTAGGCCAGGCTGTAAAGCTCTGAACCCGAACTGTTGAAGTTATCAGGTGTGCGCTTCATGTGAAGCCATAAAAGCCTCACAAATGCAGTGATTTCTGTTGTGCCTCACCTTGCCGATCCTTTGATTAATCCTCATTAACTACACTTTGGGCACATACCTCAGGAACAGCGCACACACTGCATATACTGATTTCATGGGAAATGCTGTTTGTGTGCTTTATATGTTTTCCCTTGTGTGATGTTTATTGGCGTAAATGAACACCTACCTGTTCCTGTCTCTCCAGCCAGCGGTCCACCATGGGATGATTGGCGCTGAGCGATGACCGGGCTGTCTCTCTTGAAACTCTCTCTGATTGGCCCAGGTCCCAGCATCTCGTGGCAGACTGCGGTACGTGTCCAAACCTTTACCCTGCAGGAAAAAAAGATGTGAAGCCGATACTGTTACATCTATCACATTTCTCAGCTAAGCTATTCTGAAGCAGACATTCTGCTTGTTTGCGTTTCATTACGTAAATGTTTCTTTTCATAGTGAAAAACATGCACAAAACATTAAAAAAAAACAAAAAAAAACAGCAAAGGGTGATTAATCATCCTGCACCGAATTTGCTCACAATGTTTTTCAAGAGAGGCCTGACATCTTTATACTTGTGAGCGGGTGTGTCTACATTGTTCAAACACAAGCCGGCGGAGTCTGCACAACCATTGAACAGTTACTTTTATGGACAGGAAAGGAAACAGAAGATATTGGAAATGAACTGAGTCTATATATGGCTCAGCAGAGATATGAAAACTAAAATGCGGAACTGTGGCTACTGTGGTCGCATTATAAGCAAGCTAGATACAACTAGCGTCACAGTTGTTGCAGTTTGAGTCAATATGTTTAGTCACACCTTAAGCTACGGTGTAGAGGTATGTGGCTTTAAGCATAAATCAAGCAGAAGGGTGCAAGTGTACACTTTGATCGGTTTCTGCCTGGGAAAGCAAAACAAGGCATTGAGGACAGTTTAAGGAGAAAGCAAGACGTTATAATAATAATAATGCCTTAGACTTATATAGCGCTTTTCACGGTACTCAAAGCGCTTTACAATTCTGTGCACCATTCATTCACACCTCAATCATGGTGGTGATAAGCTACTAATGTAGCCACAGCTGCCCTGGGGCAGTCTGACAGGAGCGTGGCTGCCAATTCGCACCTACGGCCCCTCCGACCACAGTTACACTTAGGCAATGTGGGTTACACAATGGGACTCGAACCCGCGACCCTCCGGTTGCGAGGTGAGCACCTACCCACTGCGCCACCCCATATCCACAATGCTCATATGTAACAGATGCGCAGCAACCTTCAGCGCATTTGTTCTAAAAAGACAGTGGCATCCCTCATGTGGTTTAATGTGTTCCATTGCCTTCATTAAAATCAAATCATTCCAAAATCAGCTGGCAGAAAACTAACCTTCCTTTCCAGGCTATTTGTGCCAGACGAGTGGCGAGCTTTCAGGAAGCCAGCGGTAGTGGACCATCGGGTTGGGTTCTTCCTCGACGGCGTCTCGTCCGTTTGGACCCGTGACTCACTGCCGCCAAACGGCCCGTTGATGGTCATCAGAGCAGGGTCGCTGCTGCGCCGGACGTGGAGGGGCATATCTGAGAGACAGGTCACACAGCGGGGCGTCAAAGCATTGTTCCAGTATATCTTTTTGTTAATTAAAAAAAACAAAAAGAGAGACAAGAATAGTTTTCCTTTCTTAAAGTGTATCCAAGTGCATATTGTTTTTTGTTTTTTTAAACAGGAAAAGTTCTACATTTATATTTATGCATTTAAAAAATAAAAATAACACACTCCCAGCTGTGGCTGTTAAAGATTTAAAGATTTGGAGATGATTGATGTAAATTTGCTGTCTCAAACATAATGTGGGCTAATAAAAGAAACTGAGATTCCATTATCATCTCATTGTGAATTCATGTGATATATCGCCACAAGTCTAATCAGGCAGCTCCGCTTTACCGTCAGTGCATCTCCCCGCAACGCAGAGCAGAGCAGACTCTGTGTGGGAACAACAATATGAGGAAGAGTCTATTGAGAAACTCCAGTGTTAGTGGATGCCTTCCATTAAAACACTTCACTCTTTTTAAAAAGTTGCAGTGTGTGGGCGGCTGGGCCAGGGTCCAAAATAACAACTCCAACAGGGGCAGTGTGCAGGAAAACACTGCAGCCTGCGCTTCTACACAAGACACAATGTTACGACAATGGAAACCTCTGCACGTTTCCACGCGCTCATTTGATCGGCTGAAAAGGCACCCCTCAGACCACACGGGAGAAACGGATTATAAAAGATTAAAAGTGTTTAAAAAGCTGGGGTAGCATCTCTGGATGACGGCGCCAAGTGTCATGTTCCCATGTTCTCTTCCAAAACACACTGCTGTTTACAAGCTTTCAGATGTTTGGGATGCTGGTGGTGTGCGCATACAGGAAACACTGTGATCTTCCCTAAGAGTGTGTGTCTGAGTCAACAGTTATTTTTAGTGCGTGTGTGTATTGTGAGAGTCGGTGCATGACAAGATTGACTGTATCTGTTTGTGTGTTTGTGTGTGTTTACTTCCCTGTGCTTCCTGACATACTGGTCAGTTTGCACATCAGGTGTGTGTGTGTGTGTGTGTGTGTGTGTTTTTCGGATCACTTAATACTTTTCTTTAGAGTTGCGTGCTTTCACGTTAAGCCCATCTGTGTGTGCACGGCGCAAGAATACACGTTAATGATGAGTTTTGATTTTGTATGCACACAAATCGGAGACCATATATTTGTGTTTGGAAATACTGGAGCCAACAGCTACAGTAGTTGATGAGAGTGTGTGAATGTGTCCGCGTTTGTGCGTGCACTCGCTTTTTTTTTTTTCTTTTTTTTTTTTTTGGCTGAGCGGTGCTTCTGGGTCATCGAGAGCGTGGGACATAAAATCGCTCCGAGCTCTGGGAGGCAGTGGCTCTTTTGGGGGATGGAGTTCAGGAGGGGACGGTGTGCCGGCTGCCTGACAGGTCTCAACAACACCTACGGCTGAAACTGCAACTCCCAGGAGGCATCGGGATGCAGGGGTGCTTCTCTCAAAACCGAATTACAGTCAAGACTCATGTGTCCCGGTCCCACATCTACTGAATTTGCATCGTGCGGTGGAAAATCCTATGAGGTTTCACACAGTCACACTGCCTTTGAGCAAGACACACACAGACACACACACAGACAGAGATTCCTTCCACCGCGGCAGGGTGAAGAGGCGCCACCCTTCTTTGTCATTGCTCATCTCAAATGCCACTGTGATCTCACAGCACAGCTGCAGCCATTAACCTTTTGTTCATCTTGTCAGACGCACTGATCATAAAACAATTATTCTAACTACAGCACAACAGCTTGGTTAATGAGCGCTGCTTCAGATACCGTTCGCGAGCTGCGATCAAATTTCACGCCACTTCAGACATGTCGCAAGTGAGGAAAAAAAAAAAAGAATAGCATAATGACAACACCTATGTCATGACTGTGGCTGCAATAAAAGCAGAATAAATGACAACAAAGAGCAGGGGAGGCTACACACAGGTTTTCTAAGGGATTTAGGCCGCAGTTTGGCCTAAAGTTTGTGTAGTTCGGCATAATATGCCAACAATGATCATATGATGATATAATGAATTGCAGGCTACGACACAAAGCTGCAATCCCTCAGCCGTATATTTTAAGCAGCACCCTCCTTGTTGCAGTTGGGATAACAGCTGGTTGACACACAAAACAAATGATGCGTCTTCTTCTTCCACAACTAGGCACCAGCGTGGCATCGATTAGCACATCATTTTTTGGCTGAATCCCGTTTGTTGTGTCAGGTCAAAGTAGCAGCCACACTGTGAGATAAACCAACCTTCATTTGGTGCCAGACTCTCGTTGATCAGCAGACAACTTTGACCGTCACTCATCTTTAATCTGGGGCAGCCAAAAAAAAAAAATCACGCAGTGTATATATACCCAGCTAAGTTTTCTGATTGCTATATTTGCTATATTCAAAAAGATAATCTTTTTCAAGTAGGCATCTGAAAGCCTCGCATGCCCACAACAGTAGCATTGTCCCTTAATTAGTATTTTCTTATCTGCAGAGTTTAACAAAGCCACGAAACAAACATCAATCAATTTGTGAATTTCAGTAGAGCTCTCTGTCTAATAAGCTTAATCATTTTTCTTTTGAGCTCCTGGGCTGAACAAGAAAAACTGGCAAAGCCCCACAGAGTCCGGCGTGTCTCATCTCCCCTTCTCTCCAACATAAATCAGCGATTGAAAGCTATTCTCGTTAGGGTGCTTACGAAAGAAAAGAAAAAAATCTAATTCTTTCTCTTCCACGTCAGACGTTTTCCTTAAAACCCATTAAAATTCAGCTGATGAGATTTGGAGTCGTCAATTAAGCAGGGTTATAATTTATTATGAGGAGAGTTGAATTGGACGTATCTGGCAGGTGTGACTGTAACAGAAATTTCAATTTCTTAACGAAAATTCACAATCAGCATCTCATCCAGAAACGCAATTAGGGCTGAAGTGACCTCAGTCACACTCTGTGTGTGTGTGTGTGTGTGTGTGCGCGCGCGCGTGTTAAGACAGAAAAAAAAAGGGGAAATTTTTGGGGTCTCTTGTCAATCAATGCAAAGGTTAGTGGATAAGACAGTGGAGGACTTTAGTGCTAATTTTATTTATTTATCTATATATAAATATTTTTATGCCCTACTAAGTGGAAATTAAATCTGCTATATTTAATAGTTTAAATCTATTGTTTTCTCTATTTTCGTCATTCTACTTTAATTATTTTATTAATAAAACTGTAATTATTCAATATAATGCAATAGCAAGTGGTAGGAACATTTTTTTTCTTCAGCATATGATTTCACTTCAGGCAGTCTGGTAAAAACGTGCACACAGGTATAATATGTTAAAAGAGACGTCAGGAAAGCAGGAACAGTGAGCGTGTTTGTCTCTGTGCACATCTGCGTGTACAAGCTTGCTTCTGCACAAAAGAACCTGCTTGATACAAATTGACAAATCACCTGCGCAAGTCACTTTCCCATCCAAACTCAGAGTAATTACAGTAGAAGAAGCAACTTGGCCAGCAAAACTGCAGAGGTGAACGGCCTCGGCGTCACATTTGATTTAGGAGGCAGCGAATAGAACCAATTAGCCACTCTGGCCGCGGATCAAACGGCTATCTGTGTCTGAAAAAAACAGCACCTCCTGTCCAATTAACAAAATTTATGAAGAGGGCTACAGTACGGCTCGGCTGCGATAAAGTGATTTGTTGTGTTTTCTCTGTACTGCTGTAGTTGCTGACATTTGACTCCAATGAAGATGATAATCCAAGGAATATAAGAGGAACCGAATTAAATATTAATCAGTAAATATTGCAGCTCCCGGCTTTATCTTTAGGTAATGATCCCTCTCTCAAAATAATGCACGTCTGTGCAAACAACCCTAATGGCATTTGATCCGGGAACATGTAATTCTCAAATTCATTTTCTCCCTTCCCAGTCTGGGGACTCACTGGTGCGCAGGGCCGAAGGTGTGACCTCGATCTCGCTGGCGGCCTGGTAAGGTTGGAAAGCAGAGGCTCCGCTGCCTGCACTGAGGTCTGCAGCAAACAGGTCGGGGCTCTGCGTCCCCGTGGAGCTGACGCTGGTGCCGTCACCTCCGTGATGGGGCTCCTGTTCGTCATATATGGCTATTAACTGCAGGAAGAAGGGAAAAGCGGGAGGTCAGATTTCAGAAAGATGCAGCTTATTAATGTTATACAGGGGTATGCTGAAGCATACCATACCATTTTCCCCTTCCACACACATTTGAGACTACGGAGGAAAGGAGAGGCTCCGTTATCTGCAGATCTGATTTTAATCAATTTAATCCAGGAAGAGGCAAATGAGAGTAATTGCAACACATCATACTATGTGATTTTGAAGGTAGGCATCAACACCAACTGAACCACACTGGCACAAAATTGGTCCTGTTTGGTATAATCAGGAAGCCTAAATCATAGCTGGTGTGCTATAAATTGAGAGGTAGCTGCCTTGAAATTGGTCGGCAGACAAATAGAAGACACGGTGGTCCTTCACAGCTCAAATGCATGAGGACTGCACATAAAGTCCAAAGGAAAATTGAGGTGATTTAGACCCCCTATTTTATTCTATGACAGAGACACTCATTATGTCCAATCATATTCTCTCTCCACTCAAAAAGCTTCCACGCTTTCACTCCACATCTTTATGTTCAAAGCTCTTCTCCCTTCTCCCTCGCAGATCTGATTAATTCCAGCCTCTGCAGAGTCCCTTTATTAGATTAGATGAGATTCATGCCATCTCTCTGTGACTCCCACCAGGCCCGGGTATGTGTTCAGCTGGCTTCAGTTAACCGAGAAGAAAATGAAAAACCAATCCAACATTTGCCGATTCAGAGGATGTGATCTAAGTGTCCCCCGTGGTGAGATCTGATGTAGGAGCATGACTGTGATGAAGTTTGCCCCCAAATGCACAAAATATTAACCACGTTCAAAACTAACGCGGCTGCTGAGCAGCTCAAACAGCTTCACTTCATTTTATCTGGGCTCATTTACGCGATCAAGACAGAAAGGGGAAGCCGAAACTTTAAAGAAAAACTGACCAAATGCCCCGAAGCCAAACGCGGCTGATCACAGACACACAACAATTTCACCTCAGGAAAAATATAGATACTATACTGCATGTGAAAGGTTTTGAAGTCCTCTTTGAACATCAGTAATAAGAGTTTCCAGGTTGAGGTTTATCAGTTTTATTTAGTGTTGGAGAGACTGGTTTTTCTCTCAGAGTCTAAGTTTAACATTTATAAAAATAAAAAATTAAAAACGGGGGAAACATTTCACTTCTTCAAAGGAAACGGCTCTTTAATCAACTAATTTTGTTGCATGTGCATTGCTGGACATGAAGGGTGCTTTTAATATAGTAGACTAGAGCTAATCAGTAACACTCAACCAAAATGTAATCACTACAAGTGAAGATCTCCACGTAAGGAGGATGTCTCTGTAACACTGCAAAGTATCTCTGTGAGTGCAGTTAAAGTAGAAAGCTTGTGCTCTGATGAAGCTTTGTCACATTTCAATAAACGGTCCTTGATGATAACTTTGGGGGGGGGGTTCTGAAACGATTTTAATTCAGAGTCTCTCTCCTTTGGGAAACATGGCTGCAATTTTCTAATCCCGGGAAGTTCTGATCAGGCACCTTGCAGAAACACCGTGGACATCCAACTTGCACACAGAGGGGGAAAAAAAAACACAACTACTTCTTTGTCAAAATGACCCAATTTTTAAAGCTGAAGATCATCATCAGTAATGACGATGATTTGGGCTGTTGGAAGAGCGCATCGCAAATGCACAAGTGGTCAGAGCGGCTCTAAGAGCGGCAGCCTGACTCCGACGACGGTCGAGGGCTGCCCTCGCAGACTACGAGTAAGACAAAAAAAAAATCAGCCGAATTTCTACCAAGTGTGGTCTTTGATTTTTTTATGAGGTAAAACAAGAAACTTTACGATCTTACGATCACGAGAATGTCTCGAGTTTGTGAGCGAGCAGTAGAAAATGACCGGCGGGCTTTTTTAACACCAAACAAAACAAAAAAAAATACATAGCAGGATATTTGTAAGTGTAAGCGATGACTAAATTAAATGCTTCTATTGCCGCAATGATTTTTACAACACTGAAATCTAAACAGCATCTTCATCACACTAAAGATGAAAAGAAAATGCGAGCACAAAGTATTAACACTTCAGGGCCATTCAGGCTGCATACACTGCAAATTAAAGTGCATCAAGCTCTCTAAAAATCACATCTCTTAAACACAGACACACACACCACCACCACCAAAACAAATATGGCCAAATAGAAAGAATGCACACACAATTACATTTAGAGACACAGAAACACCCACAGAATCCATTAAAACACACACACACACACACACACGCACCATTCAAATCCAACGACCATTTTTCCAGCACATTAAACCTTCATTTCAGCCACATTTAGCCTGAGAGCTGGGGAGTTTTATAGCTTGCTGGACAGGCTCCCCTGGTGAGAGACAGACTCTCGAGGGCACACACACACACACACACACACACACTTAAAAACATTTACAGACCTCTAGACTCATTTTTCCCATTAGTCCCTTTACATAAACGCAAACACATTTACTTCAAATTAGAGCTTGCTACAGCCAGGGGCTAATGTGTGCACACATTAATGAGGGTTATAAAGGTCAAAGGGCAAGGCTGTATGTGATTTTGAGGTAACGAAAGTGTGAATAGACGAAAAAGAAAGGAGAAGGGGTGAAAAATAGTAGAGCGTTAAGTAAAACGTAAGAGTAGCTGCGTGTGCTTTAGTGAGACTCATGGGGAAAGGGAGTGTGTGGTGTGTATCTGTATAAAACTGTGTGTGTGTGTGTGTGTGTGTGTGTGTGTGTGTGTGTGTGAGAGACTGACAGTAAGAGTACTCCGTTCCTCCCTCATTAAATCTCACTTCAGGCCAGAAGGGCTGAGTCAGCAAACTCCCTGCCTCCCCGGTCTCCTCCCCGAGGACACCACAGAAGAAGAACCCTCAACCCCCCCTGCGCTTTTTCAGCCCATGTGGCTGTTATTACATGGTAATCAGTTCAGCTGCAGTGGGCACTGCTGCGCTGATCTGATATCACTGAAAGTAGAAATAATCGGTGGTTATCATCAATGCAAAAATAAAAGCAGGACAGCGCTGGGATATCTGACAGAGCGCAGCAATCCTGAAAAAACCTGTTGAGACACGCAAATGTTTGCCACATCGTTAATCACATTCGTTCGTTATCCCCGGCACTTTTCTCCCTCAGCTCATCAGCGAGTTGCAGTTTTAGGAACATTATCATTCTTCTACGGCATTACGCTCTCATTCTTTGACAACAGAAACAGCCTGCAGGGATCTCAAAAGTTTTTGTATCATTTAATTATTTAAAACCAGAAAGTCACTGGAAGCATTTGCATCGCATTGTTTTCCACGCACGGTACACAAATTGTGTATGCATGAGATCATTTGCTTACAATGCATGCATCCGTATGCAGATGAGTACATAGTAATAAATAATTTTCAATACAAAAACAAATGCTTGCTGCAGGGAACGCCAATAAGGCGCAAATGTTACAAGTGTGATAACTGCTAAGAAACATTCTGACTAGTAAAACAGGCCTCAAGCTCTGAGGAGGAACAGTCAGGAATAAATGCTATTCCAGAACAGTCACCGTGAATATTTCTTCTTTTTTTCCCTCCCAAAATGAAAAACATGCATCAAAGTCTTTTAATTTGCTTTTGCATGAAAAGTTGACTCCCGTCGGACTGTGGCGGGCTACATTCCCCAAACTCTGGGATGGTGCAATTTTTAAGAAGTCACATCGTGAGCAGAAGATCGGTGGTTTGAAATGCGATATTTCTGACCAACATATCCAGCATCTGAGGCTGGCTTCAAGTTCACTCTTCTGCTTCAGTTTCACATAATGGCACACAGTAAAGTAAAAGGTAAAAAAAAATAAAAAAAAATCCATTACCTATAATCTGAGTTGACTTCTAGTGTCTCAGTGGATTTGGCTTTTGACTGCTATTTCTTTACATGTTAAATAAGGTCAAAAGGAACATCATCAGTTGCCAGACTTTCCCTGGAAACAGCCCAAACACTGTAAATAAGTGAATATGCTGTAGCTTCAGCAGCACCGGGCAGTGTCGTGACTGACGGATGCTCCCCCGAGGTTTCCTGTTGTTTCTGTCGGAGCTTTTGAATCGTCTGTGAGCCACGAAACAGCCCCGAGTCAAAGCTAATTGCTGAGGTTTGTTGACAAGCGCAGCCCTGACCCTGCCACAAGAGAGCTGCGCAAAACACATACGCACACACGAGCGAGCGCACGCGCGCGCGCACAGCAACAAGGGTGACATCCAATTAGCAAAGTTCGGAGCAAAAACAGAGGATGCAGAGCGAGAATTAGGTGTTGATTGGTCTGCGCAACTCTGTCAGTAAGTTGAAGACAATAAAAATAAACATGTAACATGCTGATAGAGGCACTAAATGCAATTGTTTTTGGGGGGGGGAGGTTCCAGAAAATAGGTCCAAACTTCAAACTTCACGCCTTCTACTACTCTTAGAGAAATATTAAAAAGTGTTTCAGATCACTGGGATGAACTTTTTTGGTGATTATTGCGTAGCTCTGTAATTACACCTCTGTAACTGACCTGAGGTTTCTATGCACTGCTGATCTTCTTCAAAGCCCACTGAGCTGAATAAGTCAGATGGAGCCAATAGTACACACACACACACACACACAAAAGACTGAGTTTACACACAGATTGACTGGTCAGGTGACTGGCTCATTATTTATATGGATTTAGGTGTTCACGTGGCAAAGCGGGACAGTCACATTTATTAGAGGCTGGTCCAGGCTGACAATAACAGGTGAAGCACTGCCCGATTCCAGTCCTCATCTGAACACCAACAAATCACATACCGGAAAGGCACGCCCGTAGCCAAGAGGTATTTTGGCTTTAAAACTATTAACGATACAACAGCTGATTTATTGGTGTTGATCAACTGATGAATCCACTGTTTCAGGACAGACTTATATACTACTGTAAGCCTTAAAAAAACAACAGTAATTTCCATTTTTGACCCATTTTTGCAATGCAAATAGGAACACTGTTAATACTTCTTTTTTTTTTTTTTTTTAATTGTATTTGTCAGGTAATTTATGGGCAATACTTTTAACAGTAGGTTACTGTAGTTATCTCCATTACTGCAGTTTCCTCAGCAAAGATGGTGAGGTCTTATTATGGTTACATGTGAGCTTTTTCTCTCAAATGGATCCAATAAAAACAAGTTGTTGACGGGCTACACTGCCTCCCTAACATAAGGTCGGTACAGCCTACCTAGAAATGTGGGAGAAAGATGCTAGTTTGACTTCTTTCTGGAAGATTCCCCTAAAAATCCCTTTGTAAAACAGACTGATGCGACTTACCTCTAGTACTGCTACAGTCGGCCTAACAGAGTAACAACAAATTACTGCAATTTCAAAAACGTGTCACTGGGAATTTTTTATGTAACTGTAGAAATTTCAGTGAATTTCAATAAAGAATAACTCAGTCACTAATTTGAGTGACTGAGCAGTTTAATCCAATTTTATTTATATACTGTAAATTCACAACTATTGCCTCAAGGCACTTTATATTTTGTAATTTTAGAGATGTGTTTAAGGGTATGGATTTGTTTAAGTGGACGTGTCGAACTCTGTCCGTATCTACTTTTATCAGCTCCCATCCCCTTTCTTGCACTTATGTTCCTTTACACTCAAAATCTAACAATTATTGAAAAAGCAAATTACAGCGGAAAGTGTGAGTCAGTCCACTTTTCAGCAGTCACTCGCAGCTCATAAATCATCATCATAACTCTGGCTAGAACAATATGCTGGCAGCCGGGCCACAGAGAGGAAACCAGGGCTTTCTCAAAGGGGAATTAATCCTTACGGATGTGTGTTGGGGAGAGGATTGAATTTAGCAAGACACAGTCACTGCTTGCGCCACATCAGCAATTGCCCATTTTTATTTCAGCAAAAATCCCCAAGCTTGTGTGGTGTGGCCGTCCAAAAATTACACTTGCCTTAGTTCTGGCCATCAACTCCAAAACATAAATCTTTCCAGGCTGAGCGTCCATCTATTGAACATTTGATTTATCCCCCCCGTCACATAAAATAACGTCAAATCATTACAATTCCACACAGAATTATATTACATCAACAGACCACATTTCCCCTCATGTCAAGCTCCACGTTGCATATCCTTTGTGTTCGTTCATAAGATTTATTGAATCCAAACTGTATATATATATATATATCAATGAAAGCAGTCACACAAAATGAAAGTGAGCAGGACTGATTATTTGAACAGAGGGGAAATTTTGCTTGTCACATACACTGCAAGTCACAAGACAGGAGAGGCTGGATCCTGAGAAGATACAACATGTGTTTGTGTCATTAAAATTGTAAGTGAAAAAATTCATTTATCTCATTTATAAATGCATTTAATAAATGTATTTAAAATGGTGTTGAAATTAATTATCTGTGATTTTCCTGATTTTCTTGCTTAGTCCGTGTGCTAACTTCTACCAACTGTTTATGCTATAAAGCGTTAATGCACACATGAAATAGTCCTCATGAAAACGCCTTGAAGATCTAATGCCATTTGCTTAAACCTTCTTTTATCTTGAAACTAAAAAAACTGCTAAACTGACAACTGCTGAAATTGACGATTCCTAAACATGCTGCAGTTTTTCAATAGCCCGAGTGATTTAAAAAGCCCCTGACCTGAATTCACTGGAAAGAAAATAATAAAATCAGCACATCTTCACAGCAAAGGTCAGTTTAAAATTAGTAAAGGGGGAGGAGGGCAGCAAGTCCCCTTATTAATAATGTCCTATTTCTACTTCACCTATGTACTACCACATAATAGAATAAGCATTCGTTACCTGCACTATTTAATTCAATAAAAGCCCAATTAAAAAAAAATATGGGAAGCAGTACAAAATGTGATTTGCAAATCTCATGAACTATCGAGAATAAAATATGGGTCTATGACCCATAAATTCATATTTTATTGACACATCATCAGCTTCAGGCGACTGTTTGTTGCGATCTGGTGCTAATGAAATTGACGACGCTCGGCCTTGAGGCGACCACGGGAGCTCCGGCACCGCTGCCCTGACGCCGTCGTCGACCCTCTTGCGCCGTTCCACAACCGTCCACTAGGACTGGTTAACAAAGGTCATTCAGATCCACTGATGTCATTAATGTACCACACTTGTGTCTCAAGCAGTGCTCTCAGATGATACACAAAAAATATGGTGCAGATCGGATGATGTATGAGGGAGATATAGCTGTTGGAATAATGTAGGGGGCGCACTGGAGTAAAATTCCAATATAATCCTATTGGGCTATTTAGAGATTAACAAAGGTCATTCATATTGAGTTTGGTGCAAATCGGATGAAGCATGTGTGATTTAGAGACAACCGTATGCAAATGGCAAGGGATTGAAATTGGCCACTCTACCACGCCCACATGCTCCAGCCAGCAGCCAGTGTTGAGAGAAGGACTCAGCATGGCGTTGTTGTGTAATCACACATGAGTTGAAATCTTTATGAATGAAAGAGAAAAAAGGAAGATATCCATCAGTAAAACAGGTCACCTGCTGTTGGAAGGGGGCGTGGCTAAAGTGATGTCACAAAACAGACCATGTGAACGTGATTAGTACTGGTCTGTTATGACACACAGAACGTCTGATTAAGCTATAACCTTCGTATGTGGAAGTTATTCCAGTCTGATGTTTTATGGAAAATGGTCAGATTTTTGAGGTTTGGCCACGCCCACATACTTTGACGCAGAAAAAAGCTTTTGATAACTTTTCATCTTCAATGCCTCAAGACTGCGCTGAGCGATTCTGAAGTGTGTACATCAAAAGCTGTAGGAGGAGTCTCGCACAGATACAACGGGGACCAGAGGTGGATGAATCCTAGAAGGTTTGGTGTCTCAGTGAGTTTTGGTGTAGGAGATATAAGAGTTTCGTGTTTCATGGGGAGATGTCAAAATTTGAGGTCTGGCCACGCCCCTTGAGCATGCTCGAAAAGTCACCATTTTGATAACTTTGACTCCCCCATGCCTCAAGAGCAAACTGAGCAAATTTGAAACCGATCAGTCAAAATCCCTAGGGGGAGTTCGATCAAATGCGGAGGCTGTAAATGGCCAAAATGGGGTCAAAATTGGACCTTCAATCCAAGATGGCCGACTTCCTGTTTGGTGAAGCATGGGTGGCAGAGAGTTTTCTGTAGGTCTTGGGGAGTTGTACAAGAGTACCAAATTTCACACTTTTACGATAAAGTAAGGTCAATGCGGAGGGTATTCTGAAAGTTGCCGGGGGGGCACTGTTGAGCTGTTTCTTTTGCGTTGTTTTTGATGACCTTAAAATATGTAATTTTTGCACTGTACCAATGCATCCGCCAAGTTAGGTGAGTTTTCATATATGTTTAGGCCTCCAAAAACCCAATTTATTCGACGGAAGAATAATAATAAGAAACAGTACAATTACAATAGGCCTTCGAAGCGCTTAGCTGCTCGGGCGTAATAATAATTAGATAGTGTCTGATAAAATCAGAAATGTGTCAAAAAAGGCTAAAGCTACAGCCCATAGGTAGTTTGATACTGAAAGCCTACTTTTAGTATTTTACTTATTACACATTTTCCATAAATCTGTTATAACTGTGTTTTCCCCCAAAAAAACACCGCTCCCATTGTTGTTATTAGGAGCCCTGACTTGTTCCCTTAAGAGACTCTCTGGCTGGACTGACAACTGCCAGGCAACACAAATAAAGTTGACATTTAACTAATTATTTTTATTTTATGTGACAAGCCTTTAATCCATGGCCAGTTGTGAAATTACTAGAAAAACTAGTGTTTTAGTCTGTGTTATCTACTTTCATTAGTGACAGTATGCACTTATTTTTGTGTTTTGTTGATTTGGTTCACTCAGAGTCCGCAATGAGTTCCACTGCAGATTGTGTTGGAAACTAAAAACTAAACCTTTAATAATTAAATTTTAATGGTAGGTTATTGCAAAAACACATTAAATGAAAAAGCGCCACCTGCGGGGGAAAAAAAATGCTTAGAACCAAAGCCTTTCAATTTGTTGGCACCACCAGGTTGCATCTTGGAAGTGAGAGGACAAAAAGGAAAGCTGTCAGCAAAATGAAGGACGTAACTGCTCAACTTTCACCTACGCAGCCGTTTAATCCAAAGCACGCTGTCCCGACTCTCCTCTTAGATCAAGAAACTGCAGCCTGGAACTGATTTTCTTGGTTACACACTTTATGTCCAAAGTGCTAGGTTGCAACAGGCCTTTTCCCAAAAGCAACAGCCATCAAAACCCTCACCACCAGCTTGCCAGAGCCAAAAAGCACAGAGTGCAGACAGGCAGTGACCAGTGTTACTCCCGGGTCAGTATACCACACTATTTATGTGAGGAGTTAGTTTCAAAATGAGATATCTAGTGATGGGAGAAAAGACTAGACATGTCATCAAGTTTACAGAATGGCTGCAACTTAAAACTTACGATGAGAGTATGATAACACTTTGAGTTTAGAAAAAAAAATATTTTAATCCAATAATTTATTTGAAAATTATATATATATATATATATATATATATATATATATATATATATATATACACACACACTTTAAATGTTTAAAAAGTGACACATATATTTATTTTAATGATTATATTAACTTCATTTACAAAATCTCTCTGAGGTTTGGGAAACTGGAGGAACACTCTTGACAGGTTCATTAGGTAAAAGCAGGAAACAGGGTGTATATTATGTCTTTCTTTGGAGCCCAAAAAGGGTGAAAAGGCTGTGACAAGAGTTATAGCTACATGGTTTCTGCTAAATCAGTAACATATATACATGCAGGCAGCGAGAGCGATTTATCAAAAGTTGCAAAAGAGGAGGTTTGATTTGTAACTTAAGAGGTTCAAAAAAGTTCTCGATGTGGCCGTTTGCGCACAGCTGTACAGGAAGACTGTACAAAAAAATAAAAGCTCACCAACTTCTTTCAAAAACAGTGACAGACGCACAGATTTATAGAGAAGAAAGACACATTGTGGTATATCTGGAAATTTCACACATGTTCGTGGTAGGGTTTTCTCCAGCTTTTAATAGCAAAGGCAAAGCTTGTGGTGTGATATACAGACAATGGTACAAATCCAAGACCTTTAAAATGAACTGGAACGGTGCAGACCACCTTAATTCCCGGGACATCAAATACTGAAAATACTGAATCCTGAATGAGAATAGGGAGGAGGGTGGTAGGTGACGCAGGGTTGTTTGGTTGGGAGTCAGGCCCTGATTACGGGGTGTTTTTGACAGTGGAAGCCTGTCTCACAAAGGCAAATGCCGGTCCCTGCAGGTCCGCCTCCACCTCAGGATGTCTGTGAGGGCAGATGGGGTGTGCCAGGGGACCTGCACAGTAGCCACAGAGCGACAGAGTCAAAGCCAACAGTTAGCGGGCCGAGCTTGTTGGCAGAAACACTCACAAAGACAAAAACTGTAATCAAAACTGAAATTTGACCCACACACACACACCTGTGACAAATCAGTTCACGGCAACACACAGATGAGTGTCGCTCCTGTCACATACGGGTGCATGTAAATAAACCCCTTACTGTCACATTTAAACCCTCCGGGTAAGCTAAATCTAACCAAGTGGATTCATAGTGCCTGTATCTAACCAGTTCCAGATTGTTTTAAGTTCCCACATAAGATGCAAATAATGGCCTTCTAGTTGACCAGCTCTTTTAACCAACACCTCTTCAGCATCCTAACGTGGCTACTGAGCTCTCTCAACAAGGACCATCAAGACGCAGTGCGTCAAGGGAGACAAAGTGTCCAACTGAACAGCAGTCCTCGACGTCCTCAAATGAAAACATTTTGGACAGTCCTGGATATCGAAATCACTCGCATCACTTTGTCTTGGAGCTGCAATAATGTCATTCTTCTAAAAACATCTCTACTAAAAAGTCTGTAACTGACACACTTGTTTTTCTAAAGTTTTACTCAGTATATCGCTGCCCCTGGAGCATTTCAAGTGTATTCAGTCCCATTTCTACATTCTTGCATTAGCCTCACAATGAAGTTGATGCAAGAAGTGCCTGATATAACAAACGGTCTGAAGTTCTTCTGCCACAGTCACCAGATATCACTCTAATCCACTCACGCCCTCATATCTACAAGTTTCAGAAAGGCAAATTTGAGACTTACTGGGAAATCACTCGAGAAGACTAGCAAAAACTGGAGGAAGTTCGCAAAGCAGATTGGAAAGCGCACTATGAAAAACAAATATGAAACACTGACAAAATGTTCTGCATTAACCACCAAACATCGATTTTTCCTACATACTTGCACTTTGTTTTCTCGACGGTGTCAAATCCTTAATTACTTAAGTCTGCATAAAACAGCAGAAAGTTCAAGATGTATGATTGTTGAAAACTTTCCCCGCCTTTCCAATCTCATTTGACTCATTTCTGTACTCCGAAGCATGTTCTAACAATTACTTTGGGAGCTTTTATGGGAAAGTGTTAATCTGAGCAGCACAAGCCAAAGAGGCAGCGGGTTGGACGTGTGACAGATGTGACTAAGATTAGCTGAGGCTGGCAGACGCAGCGCAACCCCAAACTCCCACAGAGACGGGGGTGAGCTAGGACAGAGCGCACGGTCACCTTGACCTCAATAAGTTTAACAAAGAACACACACAAAGGAGAAGGAGGAGATATCTCAAACATAGGGGAATGAGACCCGACATTGCCCAGGTGTGAGCTAACCTTTCCGAACAAAATCAAACAGCCAATAAAAACAACAAAAAAAACCACCACCTTCTCTTTTACTCACTCAGTTTCTCATTCAAAAAAAAAAAAACGATCCGACACAAAACACACAACAAGAAAACACAGATTTAGGATTACTATGTAACAGAACAATCCCAGTCTCACTCATGACCTACTATCCATTTCACTTTAATCCAGACAATGGAAAACATGTGGGGGAGAAAGCAAGCGTGGCCTGAGTCGAGGCCAAACGGACAAATGAGAAAAAAAACAGCAATCAGACAGAGCCAGGAGGGAGTGAGGCACTGAAGGTAATTCATTCTCCAAAATGAGAGCAGTGCTGAGCTGTGACTCGTATTCCCTGAAAGATGTTCCCCTAGTCCACCGCTTTTGACCCAACTCGAATTCTACTGAACTTTGGCCACATGCATGACAGAAATAGTACTGGGAGTTAGAATGAAACGGCTGAGCTGGACGCTGCTTGCTTTTACAACTTAGCGTGTATATATTTTGTTTTGTTTACTTGCAAAACATACTTTTACATTTAATTTAAAGAAATGCATCAAGTTGAAGAAAGGTTTTGGAAGGTAAATGGTAAACGGGCTGGCTCTTATACAACAATTTTCTACTCTACAGGAGCACATAAAAACACATAAACTCTCACTTTACTTGTTAAACACGAAGCTACACCCATTAAGTCACTTAGCTTAGCATAAAAACTGCAAGCTAGAGAAAACACTTTCCTGATCTCTGATACAGTAAAAAAAAACAAAAAAAAAAACACGAACACCTCTGTAAAAGCAGACATTTCAACAGTTTGCTGGTCTGGAACATTCAGGCGTTGTCAACACAATGTCAAGAAAGAAAGACATCAGCAATAATCTTAGAGAACAAACAAACAAACTGTTGCTTCCCATCAATCTGGGAAAGGCTATAAGGCCATTTCCAAACAATTTCAAGTCCATCATTCTTCAGTGAGAAAGATTATGCACGAGCGGAAAACACTCAAGACAGTTCCTAATTATCCCTGGAGTGGACATCCCAGCAAATCCACCCCAAGGTCAGGCTGTGTAATGCTCAGGGAAACTGCAAAAAACCCAAGAGTTACATCTCAGATGCTACAGGCCTCAGTTAGCAAGCTAAATGTTAAAGTCCATAACAGTACAATTAGGAAAAAGACTGAACAAGTAGGGCTTGTTTGGAAGGGTTGCTTGGAGAAAGCAACTTCTCTCCAAAAAGAACCTTGGCAACATGGCTTAGGTTTGCAGAGTTGCATCTGAACAAACCACAAGACTTCTGGAACAATGTCCTTTGGACAGAGGAGACCAAAGTAGAGATACTTTGACATAATGCACATTGCCATGTTTGGTAAAAACCAGACACAGCATATGGAGCACAAACGACCCGCACCAACCATCGAGCATGGTGGTGGTGAAAAACAAAAGAGTCAGAGGTGTTGGAATGACCCAGTCAATATCCAGACCTCAGCCAGACTGATATGCCGTGTTGTTTATAACAACAAATACATTTATCAAGTTGAACTAACCTATTATGTCACTGTATATTACCAAGTCTTCTTTTATTAGGATTAACACATATTTTTTCAAATAAATCAACATACATTTCCAGACTGCCCATTTAGTATGGGGTAGACAGTCGAGCCAGGGTGCTGGAGAGGACAGTCCATCTAATCAAACCTTGGATTCAGGAGAAACATGTGGTTACAGTGATGCTGATGCTGTACCAGTCCGCTGTGGAGACGAGAGAGCTGAGCGTGAAAGCAAAGCTGTCGATTTACCGGTAGGTCTGGTAGGGTGGTGACCAAAAGAATGAGATTGTCGATATAGGTTGCGGAAATGAACTTCTGCTGGAGGGTGGCCGGGCTCGCCTTTAGTGACAGAGTGAGGAGTTCAGTCATTAGGGAGGGACTCAGACTAGAGCCACTAGTCCTCCACATCAAACCATGCCTGCTGGGTGCCTCCTGGGCATTTCCTAGTGGGAGGAGGCTGTGGGGTACACCCAGGACACGCTGGTGGGATTACATCTCTCAGCAGGCATGGGAACATTTCAGTGTCCCCTTGGATGACATGGAGGATGTGTCTGGGAAGGAGGAGGGGAGGTCTGGGCTTCCTTACTTAGGCTGCAGAGGCAGTAGCCTAAGTGCAGTGGGATGAGTGGATGGTTCAATAGGTATCAGTATTCCTAAAAGTGTTTTTTTTTATTTAGTTTTTTTTGCTGTATTTAAATCACTCTGCAAGAACAACCAATTAGGTTTCACCAAATAAATTTCAGTAATTGCTTAATTAATATCCGCTAACTCGTTCTTTGCGACTCAAATATTTCCTTTATTGTTTTTCTACTGCTAAAAGAGGAGAACTACCGTGTAAATCTGGTTAGATGAAATAAAAGATTTCTTTATTGACTCCCACTGGGGAGTTTCATTTCAGGCTCACCTTCCCTTGTCAAATTTGAAAAGCCTCGTTCTCAACTAAGCCCCGTCTGCTCATTCACTTACCTGCGACTACTAAACTGGCTATTGGAGCTTTAAAAAAACACAGCGTAAGAGTGCTGACAGCTTCTCCGCCGGGTGAGAAGTGTGTTTAATTTAAGCTGCTGAAAGCTGATAGATGTTGGT
This sequence comes from Pterophyllum scalare, assembly GCA_024447675.2. Classification (NCBI taxonomy): domain Eukaryota; kingdom Metazoa; phylum Chordata; class Actinopteri; order Cichliformes; family Cichlidae; genus Pterophyllum; species Pterophyllum scalare. The sequence continues at coordinate 81,235 of JAMQGT020001368.1, read as the reverse complement.
ACAGCACAAAAAAAAAAAATCCACATGAGAGCCAAGCAAACCTAAACACATATATACCATTTCCTATGGCCAAAAACCTGATACTGCACAGTGAACCCATTTGTGAAACCCATGTAAGATTTGTTTGATGGGTTTTGATCCCCTGGTTTGATGGGTAGAACAAAATACTTCTACTGCCATGAGCACAGCTTCTTTTCCCATCAAGGCTGCCCAAACTTTAAAAAAAACAAAACAAAACATTCATATCAATTTTTTTCTAGTCTTACCACTCAACTCACTGGCTGCTTTTTCTACCTTGCATCCACACTTACAGCCAATTTGGAGTGACCAGAGTAATGCTGCACCACCATGCTGACAAGTTTAACACATATATCAATAGCATACAGATTCTGGCATTTAGTATATACTACAGATTGTAGGAAGAGTTCACTTCTATTTCATTGTTGCTGGAAGCAATACAAACTAGGCCTCACCACTTCTTGAAGCATAACATTATTTTGTACCAAATAAATAAATACATGCATACATCTATGCTAACTGGACTATTTTTATCAGCTGTCCAGGACTAAAAAGGTTTGGGGGCTTGAAGTCATGTTTTCTGCTGTGAAATCTTCACACCGTTCTTCCCAGCTGGGAAGCTCTTCCTGCAGAATAAAGCATGTGAGCTGCGGACTGAATACAATTTTAATCTCTATTTTTCCAAAGAGACCTTATCCTCTTCTATTTTTTTTTGTTTGCTCGTTTGTTTTAAACTGTCAGTAGGTGTGTGGTATGAGTCATCATCAAAACTTCAGTTCTTACCTTTGTGTTCGCCTAGAGGGCTGACTTCATATCTAGACTTAGCATTTATATTTGAAACTCACATTAGACCAAATCAACTAAGAGCAAAATCAGACCTGAAACACCCCCCACACACACACACCCCATATCTTTGTGGAACCTGGGCGATCTGATGGGGAAAGCACCGACACACTTTACGTCCTGTATTGATCTCCACTCCTGCAGAGATAAGGTTGAAAAACAGACGAGGACTCCTTTAATTGAACGCCCACAAAGACACTGTGTGTGTGTGTGTGTGTGTGTGTGTGCATGCGCATGTGTGCATGCGCATGTATGTGTGTGTGCATGCGCGCAGACGAGCTGGTTATACATAGTAGGTTGTGGGGGTTGTAAGTTAGCAAACTAATGAGAACCATACATCACGTGCTATCACTGTTAATCACACTTAGGGCTATATTTAGCTATTTAACTTTAATTACCCGTTTCCATAGAAAGTAATCAACACTTAGCAGGCAACACTGTGTGTGAACGCCTGTGTGCGTGGACGCACAGTATATGTTTCAAAGGTATGCATGCTTTAGGTAAGACAACCTGAGCTCTTGGGAGGAATCTGCAGCTCTCAGCCTAAACTCATAAAACGCTAACAGATTAGCTTAGGCCTCAGTCACACAGGCCCAGAGACTGATTAGTTTGTTTTTGTGCGCGTGCGTGTGTGTGTGTGTATGTGTATCTCTCTGTATTTAAGTGTGGTAGTGAATGAGTCAGTATGTGTGTATGTAAACGTTTCCTGTTGCAGAAAATAGACGTTCTGATCATGTAGATTTTTTGTGATCAAATTTTTATTGCCTCTGTACAAAAATAAACACGTAGACAGTAATATCAAAAAGTACAATTAGAGGTAGACAAAAAAAAAAAAGAAAAAAGACCGGGGGTGTCCCCACTACTTGGGCCCGAAGTTTAACTGCATCTTCTTTAGCACTATGGATTCGGGCTGTGGACAGTTCAAGATAAGTACATTCCATGTAAGTGAGTAGCCATTGCCGCCGAGTCAGCAAGTGAAGTTTCCACCTCGTGGCAATCAGCGTTTTAGCAGCTGTCACACCAGCTAAAAACACATTTCTGAGCTTTATGCACTTTTGATTGATGTATATCATTTAAAATTAAAACAGACTGGGAAAATGGAACAGAAATATCTAATAAAGTAGACAAACCTTCCTTGACCACCCTCCAGAATGCAGACACTCCAGGGCATCCCCATATCATAAAAGATGCCTATTGTACCCAGGGAGCAAAATGTACAATTTGATTTGGGTCCACTTTAAGTTTCATGCTACAAAGTCTTTGTGTAATCATATATATATATCCTATGTATATAATTAAAATGTATTTGTTGATGATCAGGGTTCCTGGAATGCTGTTTAACCATGTCCCAAAGACAATTCCAGTCAAAACGAGGACTAAGGTCCAAAATATCTCTGCGCCATTGTGAATCCACTGGCAATGGAAGATATGTTCTCAAAATATAACAATATAGTTTGGGAACTGTTCTACAATAGCCTCGAGTCCCACACAAAACCTCAAGTAGTGGGTGACTGCTAAGTGGAGCCTGCCACGGGACACCATAGGTCTTCATTGCAGTCCACAGCTGCAGATAAAAGAAAAAAAGTAGAGCGTTGCAAATTAAACTGCATAGAAAGTTTCTCAAAGAAATACAGTCCCCCTTCATCAACCATATCGCCAAGAGAGTGAATGCCCCTGTCATACCAATATTGACCTTGACTAATCCTAATTGGGTGCTTGTCAATTAAAAGATGATAATTATTAAAAATAGGTGAATGCGGGGTCCAGCTAAATAAAATACCACAAAATTTTTCGACAGCCCTCCAGACTGCAATAAGGTGGGATATAACCAGGCCAAAATGTATTTTACACTGCTTGACAGGTACATCAGCAAATACAACTTCCTGTAGCTTAAGTGGGAGTACCAAATTCTCCTCTAGTGCCCGCCATGAAAACTCTGTCTTATTGTTGTACCAACTAATCAAAAGCCGTAAAATGAATGCCCAGTGATATAATTTGAAGTTTAGTAAAGAAAGTCCCCAATCAACTATCTCTCTGCATCGAAGATAACCTAATACGGGGGTGCTTACCATTCCAGACAAATTAACTTATCACACATTGTAATCTATGCCAAAAACCAGTTGGAGTTGGCAAGGGCAACACTGAGCTTACAAAGTTAATCCAAGAAAGTACATTCATTTTAATAATAGATATGCAAGATCTCAGAGAGTTTGGCAATGAGGACCAGCTTTCAAGATCAAGGGTATCCTCAACATTAACCTTGACTATCTTCTGCAAGGATAATGAAACACTGATGCCCAGATATTTAAATTTATTAACCACTGGTATGTCAGATGGCAGTGATATGACTTTCATTGGTTCATTCAAGGGTAGAAATGCAGATTTAGTCCCATTAATCTTGTAACCTGATATGTCACCAAAACTTTTAAAAATTGATATTACATTAGTAATAGACTCCTGTGCATTTCCTATATAGAGAAGAATGTCATCTGCATATAGTAAAATATAATGTTTAGTCCCACACAAGGTAATGGGGATGATAGAATCAGACATGCAAATAGACTGAGCCAGAGGTTCTAGAGAAAGAGCAGAAAGAAAGAGAGGCACCTGGCTGCAGGCAAGAGGGTGCCACCATACCTCAACTCCATTCCAGAACTCCACAGGAAGTTGGTCTTCTTCATGAGTTTATGACTGGGAATTGCCGGTATTTGGCTTCTGACACTTGGATAAATGAAACTGGTCCAAGGTCAAAGTGATTCAGGAACATCATTACTGAGAATTTACTGAGAAACGAACATAAAAAGGAGGTTATAAGACCTGAAAATGTAAATTAACGAACTTTAAAAATAAAATAAAGCTGGCGGATTTAATTGTTCATGTGACAAAAGGTCACGTGACTTCCGGTATAGAACAACTTCCTGTAGAGTTATGGAATGGAGGTGAGGTATGGCGGTGCCCTCTTGCCTGCAGCCAGGTACTCTTGAAAAGAAATGGGCTCGAGGGACAACCCCTAGTACCTCTGGTAAATGACATGAACAGAATCTCCCCGGCATTACCATAGCCAATGGGTTAGTATACAGTACCCTATTGTAACCAAAATATTCCAACACTGGCCATAGGTATTGCCACTCCAGACGGTCAAATGCTTTCATTGCATCCAGTGAAAGAACCACCAGAGGTAATGGTGATGAGGAGGTATGATATGTAACAATCTTCTCATGTTATCTGAAGGTAATCTAGACCTAATAAAACCTGTTTTATCCATATGGGTCATTTTGATCATTAAGGGCCTCAGCCGTCATGCCAGCATTTTAGCATAAATTTTAATGTCAGCATTTAAAAAAGAGATAGGGGCCTATAATTAAAATTTTCCTTTTTTAAGTATAAGTGTTATAATTGCCACACTCACATTCTTGGGAAAACAGCCTTTATCCAAAGAGGCTTGTATCATGTCATACAGTAAGGGACCCAGGCACTGCCAAAATGTTGTACACACTTCTGGGGGAATTCCATCTAAACCTTGGGATTTACCACCACGCATATCCAGAGCTACTTCCTTAAGTTCATTTAAAGTAAAGGGTTGGTCTAATTCCAGTGATTTTGTCTCAGCTAGATTTGGTAATTCAATACTATCCGGAAAACAATCACATGTATTCTTATTAGCAATTACCTCTGAACTATATAGCTCTGAGTATCATCATTAATTTGAGAAGGTTCAGTCAGTATGGAGCCACTGCTTGATGAGGTGATGTCAGAAAAGTGTTCATTGGACTTTAGTCTTAAAGAAAGTAGATGGCTGGTCCTAGATCCATTAAAATAATACAACTGTCGTATTCTGTGCATTAAACATTCAGCTTAATTAATGTTAATAATAATTCAGTGTCCAACCCAACAGCCCCAGGCTTCAGTTTAACTGGCTTATGAAGAAAAAAGTGCTTTTATTTTTATATTGTTAAATATCTATATTTTATTTATATTTTACATGAATCTAAATCCACAAAAATAACATGACTAAAGCCTTGAAATGAAGTCTAGTAAACCCCATGCCCCCCTTTAGACTCAAGCCTACTTGCTGCTGGTATCGCTGCCATATAAAGTAGGATGGCTGCCAAAAGCCTTGTGCGAGCGGCTCAATTTAAACATCGTATCAGACTAAGTTAACAGTTCATCTCCATATTTTAACTTCTGTAGATTTACTGTAGATTTCCGCTGTGTAAACGGCAGTGGATGGGAGCAGCTACAAAGTGACAGTGAAGAGGGTAAAAACATAGGAAGAAGGGGAGGAAATGGTCAAAGAGGGTGCATTTGACTGAAAAAAAAATGCAGATGCTAAACAAAGAGAGAAGGTAGAGAGAAGAGCAAGTGTGAGGAAAGGGGAAAAACTAAATAAATTTGGATAGAAGACGCTAGAGAGGGGAGAAAAGGAGCAAAAAGGAAGGAATCGCTCAGAAAGGGACAAGGAGTAAGGAGATGATGGGGTTAGCAGAAGAATGAAGAGGAAGTGGGTGAAAGGAGGAAAGAGGCGAAACTAATCGTCCATGAGAAAGATTCAGCGGAAAGAGCGCGAGCCGACGGTGCTTTAAACTAAGCTGTTTCTTCACAGAGTCTGGCTGAGATGCTCAGAACACAGCGAACTGGACAGCTTCCCTTCTCCCGTTGCCGGGAATTATTCTGTCACTCCCTTGGCCTGAACAAGTGGTGCTGGGAGAAGTGTTAGTGTAGCGTGAGCTGAAATCAATGTGTGTGTGTGTGTGTGTGTGTGAGTATGTGCGAGCAAAACACAGCTGGCAAGCCTCACGCTGGCTTGAGTGTTGTGGCATTTTCTGTTGCGCAATGAAGCAGCCATCAGCGAAGAGGAAACCACTTTTTTTTTTTAGCAATAAATCAGCTGAGGTAAAGAAGGTGGGAAGTGAGGGGAGGCGGAGGTTGACGGAAGACTGAACGGGAGAACAGAAAGGAGGTTGAAGAGACACAAAAAACAGAGTTAGACTCTTCTGCCTGTTTTAAGCATATATTTTAAAGGAGTCCATTGATGTTTTAAAAGCACTGAAGAGAAGTCCAAACACACCGTATGGCAGCAGCAAAGGAAATGACCGTAGGCAACACATTAGGGTCTTGTAAACATTGGTTTCTCAAAACTGAAGTACAGCATTACCAGCTAATACTGTTGCCAGCTTGGTTACCAATGTCCGCAGTATTTATGCACAGACACAGATAGCCTTAAAATGCTAATGTATGAATGCATCACGAAAATGCACCCGCTGAAAAAGCCTGAGCAGAATTCTTGCACCCAGCAAGCCGCCCGCTTTCTGCAGAAATCTGCACTAAAAATGCTCCAACATCACAAACACAATCGAGAGGTCCAGTTTTTCCCCTTTGTATGTTTGCAACGGTTTTCTACTTAAGCGTGGTCAAGTGAGTTGGCATGACTGGAAAGCGTCGACGGCAATTCTTCCCTCGTGGTCTTCTTTCTCTCCCCCTCTTGTGTTGGGGGGAGCTTTTACTGCAATTATGGTAACAATTATGGTCACCTGGCTCCTCTCACCTCCTCTCCACAGGCACCGAAAATGTGTGTGCGAGGAGGTGCGCCAGTGAGCGCAGGGAGAGGAGAAACTAGCGTGACCGCCACCATGTAGTAGCCTAATGACTGCAAACGAATTACATCAGCGATGAAAACACACATATTTATTTTAATCTTGGTTGCATTGTCATTCACAGTGCTGTGAAAGTGACTAGAAACTCAAACATTTATTAAAGAAAGAAAAAAAAAATCAAGGAGCTCTGCATCACCTCAGAAAACCATTGATATTAATGGCAGCAGTGGCCATGAAGTGGGGGTTTTTGTGTGTGTGTGTGTGTGTGTGTGTGTGCGCGCGCGCACAGTCCATGCTCACACACGTTGGCTAAAAGAGTGTCAACATACACAGGACTGCCCCATGCTAGTTTTACTAATCAATACCAACATGGTATTTGGAATCTATACATTTTATTTTACAAAGAGTACAGATTATTGATCTAACACTGGTATCAAATTGGTACTCGGCAGAGATCTGAGGAACGTTATTAGGAAAAAGTTAGATTGGTGCAGCCCTACTTATTATTATTTAAACAGGTGAGTTAATTTGGAGGATAACTACCAAAAATGTGTAAGCAAGATGCAGATAGATTATCTCTATTTCAAACAATCAAGCATATCATGGAAGATTAACCGTTGACCAAGTCCAAGTCTAAAATCCTTTGTGAAAGGCAGTGCGATGGGTTTAGAAAGCTGGAGTCTTTTACATTTGGACGCTCCAGTAAAACACTGAAACTATAAAAAAATGATCTGGATGAGAGAAACGCCTGTTTTCTTCGAACATGTCTCTACTCAGACTACTCCACCCCAAACCTGTTCTCAGAGTCCATGTAGAAATGTATTTTTGTTGCACTCGGCTGTGGGTATACATATTGGTGTTCAAAAAGTCAGATTGGCATGATATCCTGACAAAATACCCATGTCCTTTTATCCAAAACAGGGAGAAAAGTAGAACTAATTACCAACATTTACTGCCATTAGATGTATTTCAGCCTTTAAGTATTACATGGTAGATTTCCAAAAACTGCACCAATATAATCTCTGAAGACATCATTAAAGAATATTTTCAGGACAACTCTTACCGCTGAGCTGTGTGGGCAGTAACCCATTATAAATAAAATAAAGTCCCAGTCTGTGTAAGAGCAGCACCAGTGGGAATGAAAGTGCTGATGCTAAATATGTTAGTGCCCTTCCAAACTCTGCAGAAACACTTTGCGCTACGAAGGATTTAGGGATACTTTCAAACTGCGCGTCTGTGTCATTAGACGCCATCTGCGACTCTGTGTGTGCGCGTTTCTGTCCGAGGATTTGAAACCTCAGGATGTAAGACCGAGCCACATACGCAGCCGTTCTCCCGCCAGGCGGGGGTCTCATAAGCCTTGCTGTAATTGAGGGCCAAGGGAGCACCTCAGGAGTGACGGCCGCTTAATGAGAAATTATAGCTGTGCTGATGCTTTCAGAAAACCTGACTCCATTTGATAGTAATTACATCTCATATGGTTTCATTACGCAACCTCCTTATTTGGATTAGGAAATATTACAACTGAAATAGGAGAGGATAAACTCTGCTGGGATTAGCACTCATCTGAGACACCCCCCCCCCAAGCCCCTGGCCAACCCCCGACACACACACCCCAACTGAGACAAATGAATGAGGTCTGGTATAAGTGAATACATTGGTCATTACTACATATATTTTACTCAGATTACAGTCATCAGTCCCATTGCAGAAGAACAGAGGATTTAAGATTTAGCAAAGATTCCTTAAAAAAAAAATTTTTTTTAAATGTTTTTTTTTAAAGTGTCTCAAAGATGATGACACACACACTGGATTTGTCTTGAGCAATAAAAGGATGTTTTATTAAAAAAAAACAACAAAAAAACTGGCTTTATGCATGGCTTTAAAACTGGGTTTGAAGGATTTTGTGAAATTTGGGCATTCCTCTCTTCTTCATCCTGAAAACGTCATCTCTCAGAAGCTCCTCTAAGCTAAAAGAAAGGTACACCTCTGAGTGAGCAAATCCTCAATCCAGAGCACAGTGCAGGCTCAATTACATCATCTCTAAGAAAACGAAGAAAAGTCCCCTAAATTTTGCTGTTGACCAATTTGAGGAGTATTATATAAAACAAGTTGCAGGACAGCTTTAATTTGTCCGTTATTAGTCTGCTTTGATTGCTTGAATACTTTGGCTCTAACAGACTGTAAATCCCAATCAATCTAAGACTTTTAGGACCTATAAGGATACAAATATTCGGATATATTGGCTGGAACATAACTTCAAGAAAACATTAATTATAAGCAGCTGCATTTTTTTTTTTATTGCTTGGGTTGCTCATCAACTAAATATTTCTCTCTCTTTTTGTCTGAATTATGACAAAAAAGTAACAGCAGCAGACATAAAAAGGACTGACACCCTCCGACTCAGTGACTGCATCAATCTTTATGTCACATTTGGGGGGGGGGTCTGTATCAGACTAACTGCTTTTATGACCACTGTTGACAATGGGAAAGTTTGCATAGAGAATATTTCAGGCTGCGGTAGCTTTCCCATTACCAGAGATAGTGCACTTGAGATTTAAAGTACTTCTGCTAAGTCAGAGGTAAGAGCCAGTGGATTTGAGGCGCAGTGGTATTAGCCCCGCAAGTTTAGGCTTTAATCCAGGCCAGGGTAGTGCAGACGTCAAGGTTTTCCTTGAGTCTCTCTCTTACACCCACACTTACTCTCGAGAGTAAACACACACCCCCACAAGTTAACTCTGCAATTTATGAGTTCTAACCTGCACACACACCAACACAGAAGTTAACTCTTACCTTAAAAGAACCCAAAGTTACCTCATCTCTCTCCCACACACTCACACAAACACACACACACTCCTCCCCAAACCCATCATCAAATCTCTTTGCCTCTCACCACCTCCGCCCTCAGGAGAGGAGCCCCAGCACTGAAATCTAATTAAAGGCTCCATAAGCAGAGCTCAAATGAAACTGTCACATCAAAGTTGCAGCTGGGACGGAATGACACAAATCAATAAGACGGAGAGCTTCGGCAGATCCCCCTGCACCCCGGAGACTCCTGAGCGGACCTGGGCTGGGATTAGCCCAGTCATACTCCACTCTGAGCGGAGGTGGGAGGAGAAAAGGCTCTTCTTTGTCTTTTATTTTCTATGTCTGCCCAGCAAAATCCTGATTTAATTGAGAGCGTGAGTTTGATTACTTTCACCTTCGTCACCGTGAGCATGGTACAGGCTCAGTTTCTATGTCTTTGATCTGAGACATTTTATTTCCAATTCTTCCCAAGCCAAAGTCACCCAGTCTGCTCACTACCACTCTGTCCGAGCTGCTGGTGTGTCAAAGATGCGCACGAGACGTCCTGTGGGGTTGATGCCGCGACGCACGGGGCTTAGGCACCAGTTGGATCCGTCTCTGCCTCCTCACTCTTTGCGCGGTCGCTTTAAGCACACTGTGCAAGCGCCTCCTTCCAATAAGCAGGTTTAATGTCACGACAGGGCACATCTTAACAGGAGGTTTGAGGTACGTAAACCTAACTAGTGACTGAAAGTGAAAAGAGAGTAAAAACAACTGAAAGCAATGAAGTACAAAACCCAAAGCATCCAAACCCCCCCGACCTCTAAAAGAGGACCGCTCTGTGTCTAATACTGCCACGGGCTGAGCCCATCAACGCACCAACGCCCATATCACCTTGTGCAGATCTTTGAAACGCCAGCAGCATCTTAACAGTAATCTTTGACCATGTATATTTATCCTGCTCCTCTGTGAACTGCACCAGTCACAAGCTTGGATTTTTAAAATCTGGGTAAATTCTAGGTTTTGACAGGTGCTGCAAATTAACAGGAGTCACCCCGTCTGCTCGCTTCATTGATCTATTTAAAAACCACGTACACATTTTCTGGGAACTGTGCAAATCTAGTTGAGAGAGGGTACGACAGCCGAGAGGGAAACTTTAACTCTTGTAAACTAGATTCTTATATCTGTTCTATTTGCTTTCCTACCCTACAACATGAAACGCATTACTTTTTAATAAAGTGTGCAGCCATAACCTGGTGCTCCGGGTGCCATTCGGAAAGTGAGAGAACATAAAGTGACCAAACTCTCAGTCTGGGTAAATCCCCCACGAGCTAGCACGCTGCATCAGACAGCAGAGGATGGCACTGAGATGAAATGTAAGCTAACCGGGATTTCTACGTTTCATTTCTGATGCAACTTATCGAGTGCGATGCGTGCAGCAGGTTTCAGTGGACGTACAGGTGAACCGGAACAAAGGTTTAAAAGGATGGAGAACGACTTACCTGCACGGATGAGAGTTGAGATGAGATTCAGAGGAAGACACATGACGAGAAAAGAGAAAGAAAATACAAACAAGTTTCTTTAATTACTAGAATTATGCCAGATGGTTTGATTTCTAAGGCAATGCAGTTCTTGTAATGTACCCAAAAACCTTTATATGTTTGAGGTGCAATTCACCACACACACACACACACACACACACACACACACACACACACACACACACACACACACACACCCTGAACCTTACAGTTCACTAAGAGGGAGCAGAGAGAGATATTTCAGACAACATCAGCTTTTATTGGCCAGGATTTCATTCCGCGCTGTGTGAACTAATCTCCCCCCGCAGGCTTCAAACCTAATTATGCATTACACAATATTAAATCACCAAAACTACTAATGCATTGTTTTGATAGTTTCCATACAAAAAACAGTGGGGGCCAAACAGTCTTTTTTTCTCTCTCTCTCTCTCTCTCTCATTTAAATTATTTAATTTGCAAATAAAAGGACAAAACCTTTTCTGCTGAACTGTATCAGTACTTGTTCTGTTTGCTTAAAGATTTCTGGACTCACAACAAAGCAATCTAAGAGCTTGATCTGACAGTGTGCCTGATTAATACAGGTTTTTCCTGTGGTCTGGAGAATTTGTTAGCCTTTGATGTGACCATTAAGAAACTGGTATGCAAGTCAAGTGTGAGAGGTTAAACATGCATCTACAAGCAATCCTCTTGACTTTAGCAGTACCTAAACAGCAGACGCCCATTTAATACATCATTTTTCTCCAATATCCCATCCTTTGCCTATCACTTAGGGAATAAAAAGCACATTATCCTACTCCCTGCAAAGTAATTCTTGTCCTAAAAGACACTGATACTTAACTGAATACCAGGGGAATGGGAAGAGCGGTGCTGACTGCACCGCCCTTGTTGTTGAAATAAGCACTTTCAGTCTCGCACAGACAGCAGAAACCTGACAACGATACCTTACACAATGGCCATTGTAGGAGGCAAAGCCGTGAGGGAAGAGCAAAGCAAATGGGCTAATTTGCTGTGTGAACAAAAGGATGTCGGTGACAGCTCAGCAATGACACATTTCTGTTGCATTAAGGCTAGAGACGGGATTAGGGAAGAGCATGTGATCCCGTCTTGTCTGGCTCTGATCTCCGTGGAAAAGACGCTGCATGCTTGACAGAAACATGTCGACAGAAAACAAAATAATGGGAGCAGCAACAGACGCCTCTCCTTCACTACATTTATCCTTCATCCATCCTGAAGAAATGCTGCAAACAAAAAGGCGGCCACTGTGCACGCCACCTTTATGGATCCCATTTTGTTGTCTTCCCTTTATTCCTGCAGAGGCAGCCAGTAAAAACATGTTATTTTTCCCCCTTTATTAGTAACACCATCTGAGCTGACACTTCAGCAGCTACACAACTTCCTCCTCTCCCTTAAAATATTTGGAATTTCCAATCATAAACTGCAATGATCACATTTGATTTGATATTAAATGTAGTTAGCTTATGTTCAAAGTTATCTCCAAATCTATCCCCCCAAGTAGAACTGCTAGATTTCATATCAGGCAAGGAAGTTTCAAGAATTCCCGAGTATGAAGCTGAAACTATTTAAGAAGCTCTCTTTAGTCTATATTTTTTTTAAAACTGCGAATGGGTCTGCAACATCTCGGGAGATTTGAGAGAGGCCCGAGCAGAGCCGCATGACTTGAGCAGCAGTTCTTTGATAAATGATGCACACTGCTAGTAAAATATAGACTACATGGTTTGGGAAGCACACACACAAAAGCTAAACTGTGAATGAAACACCCTGAAACCTCATTTCAGCCTTTCCCCAAAAACTCAAGCATAAAAGGGGAGTTATGTATTTATGATCCCCTTTGAGTCAAACACTGACTCTTAAACCAAACTGAGAAGGACTTTAACTTCTGGGGGGGAAATGCATTTATTCAAAACACCAAAAATAATCTATACTATTCTACAGTGGGGTTTTTTTGTTTTGTTTTTTTACAGTTTTGCAATCTGTGGGGAGAAAACGGAGCGTGAGATTGATAAGACAGCATGTACAGTGATGTGAAAGATGCAAGCATTTACTGACTGAGCTTCCTACCCTCACCTATGGCCACATTTTGTGGATTGTGATTGAGAAGAATCAAATCACAATGAAAATAAGCTTCCTCACCCTCAGGGTGAGGTGCCTGGTTACTTGGAAGAGGCTCCGCGTAAAGCCGCTAGTCCTCCATACTGAAAGGAAGCAGGTGTGCGGTTCAGGTATTTGACTTAAGTGCCTCTTTGGCAAGACATTTTGGGCATGTCCAACTGGTAGGTATTCCAAGGCTGACTCAAACCTCCAGGAGAGTTAAGATAAAGCATTTCTGATATCAAATAATTCATAACGTAGCACATTTTTAGCATCTGACGTGGTTTTCTCTCCGTGCGCCTGAATATTCAAAGTACGTGTTGTGGACCTACTTGGTATTCTGGAATCAGTACACTAGTCATGCGTGACAGATAAGCCCGTGCAATTCATCACCAACCCCGAAGCAGAACGTGCACCCTGACTGGACACAGATCATAATGTTTCACAGTGCGATTCCTAATGCGCCTCTGCAGAATCCAAGTTGGTGTGCGCACGTCTGAGTGTGACTGACCAAATGGGCAAAGGAAGAAAGAAAACAGGATAATATTTATGGCCACGAGTTCATTTGCAAACATGCTCACCCACATCCTCTCAGTCTTCTTGTACGGGCTAAGCTGCAACTCTGTATCTCTGAGTCTTATCTTAACTCCCTGAAAAAGCTTCTAAACTAAGTTCCCATGACTGAGTTGATACTCGCACAAACTCCTCTTACAACCATTATGGAACAATTGCATCATCTTCATCACCCCATAAAAAGCCCGACTCTCTCTGGCTGATCCCAGACAGATCTGGTCTAGATTGGTCTTGATCAGCCCTGTCAGACCAAAGTTCACCCTATTCCCAGTTGCCACAGTGTCAAAGGCGAAAATTCCCATGACGAGCAAAGGCCTGGGTGGTACTGAGGAGTTTAAGACAGAAACGCAGACGGCAAACAAGCAGGAAAAATGGACAGGAAGAGAAAAAGAAACAGACAAGCAGAGAGATGGCCGCAGTTCAAAGATAGCTGCACACGGGTTCTGTTTTAATGTTAATCCAACCAAACGGACAACAAGTGCCGCTCTGCTTCCCTACTAGGCAATTAATCTTGCGTGAGCCAAGCAGAGATTTCAGAGAGGGCTAAAATAAGTCTGCATAATTTTTCTGAGCCAATTACCGTGACAAGAAGAGGAGGGGTGAGGAAGGAGAGAGGTAGTTGGACAGAAAGAGAACAAGGAAGGAGGTGGAGGGAAAAGGAGGCATTTGGGAACACAAATAAGGACATGAAACAGAAATGGGAAGGTGGTAACGAGAGATGCCAAAACTCGGTTTTGGAGTCAAAGTGCTGGAAAAGCCAAAGGGGCTACAAGCTGTCAACAACAATCTGAGAAAGAATATCCAAGCTTGTCAAAATGAAAATATAAATCAGTGTCACAGAAATCACTAGTCCTCGCTGTGTTTGAGGGGGAACCCCCCCCCCAAAAAAACAAGGATGTGAAGTGTGATACTTGGAGAGGACAGAAGACACAAAGAGCTTTTTTGGCTTCTTCAATAAGCTCAGCTGTCAGTAATGCACTTACTTTGACAGATAACCGTGATTATGGAAGACACTACCATCAAATGATGCTGCTAACAGAGACATAAACGCATTGAAGGAGGCTTGTACAACGAGATGATTTCCCTCAGCAGAAAAGAAGCTGAACCAGGAACCTTTTTAACTCCCATATGACCATAAAGAAACAGGATCATTTCTAGGAATGGGGGAATAAACACGTATATAATTTACTGATATACGATTTTAAAACCAATACCGATATGTGGCCATTATGAATACAGATACCAATATATCGGCAATAGCTAATATCAGCTGCTATATCGGCGGGCCTGATGTGGCAGTCAGGCGACCCTCAAAAATAAGAAGGGCCTCTGGCTGTATTTGTTCCTTTCTTTGGCGACCACAAAGGGGGTCGTGGTTTCAGGTGTAGGGTGCGACTGTGTGGATATAGTATTGAACTGCAATTACTGTTGCTACATACAAGTGTTGTCACACTGTAGTCAGGTAGATAAAGGTTTTTTTGTTTTTTTTTTTAAAAAAGGTGCTAATGAAGATAATTACAGGCTGTGTATATCAAAAATAATGCCGGTATAAAGCACTCATATCACTTTCTTATTTAAACTTTAGCTATTTGAGTCAAAGTATTACCAGAGAAGGCTGATGCATGCATCTCTGTGTGCCAAATATACTCTGGTCTATGTTCTGACACTGTGCATCCACACACTTTTTTTTTTTATTATTATTATTATTTAAGCACATCACTGTGCTCATGTGTGTCTGCCCTCGCCCCTGCTGTTCTGTGAGAGATTGTGAGGGTTATTTCATAAAGGTCCATCTCCAGCCCTGCCTCAGACCGAATCATCCCGCCAGCAAATCTCATTTACACCAAACCCTGGGGACACTACAGCCATTTCTGCTGCTAACTCTATAGTGCAGCAGCCTGCAGCGAGGCCGAGTTAAGCAACAAAAATATAGAAGCAAGGGGACGCTGACTTTCCCATTACACAGTCTCACATAAAATATAGGTTTTAGACCACTGCAGGGATCAAGCTAACCATCATCAGATTCTACTGTCTTTCCAGAGCTCCTTTGAAAAACACACCTGCGGGTGTTTTTTTACCGGGCGCTGCGGCTTTAAGGGAAACGTGTCACTCGTGGCATTTTACGTTTGTGGTGACCGAGAAGGTTGCTTTCAAAAAGCCGTTACACTTTCTGCACTTACGGATATGCAAAGGTTCGCGGGGTCTCGGTGATCACGCGAGTGCCCTGTGGCAACAACCACAAAGCCTCAAATTTGTTGTGACCACCCTCAATTGTGCGCAAACCCGTAACAAACATGCTGCCTGTTGACAGTTTAAATATACCTGGCGTAACCCTTTAATGGAACCCGTTGCGGAAGCCGTCGTGTTGTTTATGAAATCCCTTTTAATAGTTAAAGGTTTCGTAATAAGTAACAGGGCATCAGGACACTTGAGTTTGTTAACAGAGGTTATGATCAAGCAACCTTTTAATGAAAAGTAAAGTCAGTAAAATTACTTTAAGAGAAATTATTTGGGACACTCCAAAATGGCAACAGGAAACCAGCAAATCTCACATTTAGAAAATTGGAATAATAAAATATTTGTAGCTTTTGTGTGATAAAGAATGCAGATGATTGATCTTCCCCAATTTTTAAAACCAAGGGAGCCAGCTCAGTGCATTTATTGTGCTTTTCTACATAGCAATGATAGTTGGCTCACCTGATGCCCAACTTTACACCCATCAATTATTCCCAACAGATTTAAACACCATGACTGATGCAAATGCTGCCCGCATCAAACAACCAACATGTCACTACGGTGCAAAGCTGAGAATCCCACGTCCCACTGACTTACACGTCTAACATGTTTTAAGCTAACATGCTACATAAAGTGATGAAAGACTCTCTTTAAACTGCATGAGTTACCATATGTTACTGTGCTTTGGGAAGCAAGGAGGGTCACAACTGTGTCTTAGATAAGGAGTCTGAGCATCATGCAAACCAACAGCACAAATCTGCATCTCATGTTCACAGATGATTCTCCTGCTGCACGTCCTCTGAGACCTCCAGAAGCCAAAGTCAGACTTATCAGTGTCTCTGTTATGGCAACCGAGCTGATTAGAAAGAGTTTCTGGGTGTGAGTGTGTGCGTGTGATTGTGTGTCTGTGTTTGCATCATCTTCATGAGCGGCTCTGTTATAGCAACCAAATGTTGAGGGTGAGTTTAACAGTAACTGAGCAGGTCGGGAGTTTTTGCTCAGCACGTGCATCCTGACTAAATAATCGCTTTTAAAAAATTACTTTGGGGATTGAGCCTTGGCCTTTCGGTAACAGATGAATTAAACCTCTCAGTTTGGAACTTCACATTTTTCTCTGTGATACCTGACTTGTTCAGATATATTTTCGGAAATGCATCTGGAAATCATTTGCTTAAACCACAGTCTCTTGTGATTTTGGAAATAGTAAACTCTTTATATATATATATATTTTTTTTATTTTTTTTTTAAATGCTCCCAACACTTTCTCCACAACTGTACTCTGGAGGTTTACCACAGTCTGCAGACATGGCAGCCATTTGGTTCACAGGCCCGAACAGTTGTGTGTGCATGCACCATGGCTACAAATCATAAACACGCTGCATTTTTTGCTCGACCGTGCAGCAATTATTTTTGATGCACTTTTGGATATTCTGGCTGAATTATGGATGCTGCTTGTAAAAACCATCAAGTCTGCAGTTAATTTGTTTTTTGTATTTCAAATCTTGCTCTTTAGACTGACTAAAAACCAATGAATGGTAGAAAAATGTCTAAAAGATCTGTTGCAATGTGAAACATATGCGATTTGAATCAACGGGTCAAAAATATGCATTATTATTGGCAAAGTCTGTTTAGGGCCAGAAATGACACAGTACAAAAGGAGCAATTACGTCCCTACCTCTTTCACAAATGCTCACAAACACATACTTAACATCCTTCCCACACTTTAGTCACTTCATATATCAGACGATAACAGGATGTCTTGCCACTTGGGTCCACTGCCGCTCGGAGCATTCAGAGGTGGTGTTCAGATCTGATAACAGAAAGTAGAGCGGCTGGCTTCAAGTCAAGAATCCGCTTGCTAAACGCTCATGTAGAATCCCTGAGATCAGAAAAAAAAAAAAGAGAAGAAGAAGGGGCGCACATACGCGCACGCACGCGTGTCTCGACACTAGCCAGGGTGAACTTGGCACTGGTTGATTAGCCCTAATGGATTTAGCATGCACTGAGAGCAGAGAGGTGCTACCCTTTATCCCCACATCCCAGAGCCTGCAAATGAAGGAATAAACGAATGGCAGGATATCAGGGCACTCAATCACATCCGGCAGCCCCTCAACCTGCGGCTCCAGATAGTGTTGCTATCTGTTTACCCAGCCTATCAGGCAAAATGCTGCTCACACCATTCTGAGAAGTCTTTTGTGACGGCAGTAAACATGTGAAGAGACACCAGGAGATCCGCTCAATTGCACTGGACTCGAACGGATACCACGTACTGATGCCTGGATTGTGGAGACTGCACAAAAAAAGCCTATTGATAAAAAGCAGCATTCGGTGATCTCCAAAACACACAGTTTGATTATTCAGCTGATGCTTTTGACAGAATATGTTAATTACTCCAAAAGTCTTCAGAACAGATCATCATTAAGCTGAATGGAGAACACTACTGGATAAAAGTATCAGTAGTTGGTGTCCATTCTTCTTCTAAAATATGGTAAATAGACTGGTTCTTATATAGCCCTCTTCTAGTCTAAATGAGCATTCAAAGTGCTTTATACAGCGTGTCTCATGCACACATTCACAGGAGCACTTTTCTATCTAACATTCACACAAACTCCAGTGAACTCATCAGGACAAAACATTATACATGGAGGGGAAAGGCCAGGGCAAAGAATCACAACCTCTCAGGATCCAAGTCTGATTGAGCAGCACAAGAAACCTGAACCGCCGAGACCTAACCAGAGAACCTGCAGCACACAATAATAGTCTTCTTTCAGCATGCCGGACACCACAGGACACCCTTAGAGGTCCTGTGTTTAAAGCCCAAGGTCAGACCTGTCTTGAAGGCACAAGGGGGGACTTCGACAATATTAAGCTGGTGGTGCAAAAGTATAGATAAGTAAAAATCAATGTACATATTGGACTAAATAGTAAACGTGCCAGCCAGCCAGCCAATGTGGAAGTCATTCCTCAAATCCCCCATGTTGAATTGGCCAATCTCACCAAGTTAAAAAATATGTTCAGATGGTACAAAGAGCTGTTTTGAGCTCTATTAAAAGACTACAGATACTACTGCTGATACTCCCACATTTAGATTTTATTATGGCTTAAATTTAGGCCTGTTGCCACTTTGACTGTGCCGATTGTAGCCTGCAGCTGTCTGCTCGAGATTAACTCTACTAATTCAGTCAGTGAATTGGACCTCTAAACCATAGGCCGTGTTCGGCACCTTAATCCTTAATGCATCCTTAATGGAATTATCTGATAAATATCCAAAAAAAAAGTTTGTGATGCCATTTGTGGAGACAGAAATTCAAATATTTTAGCCGTCTGTGTGTTGCATCCACAAGCTTGCCAACCAAGCTTGCAAACATAAAATGCAGATTCCAGAAACCAACCAGTGACATCACTGTGGCTCCGTCTTTTACATGCAGCTTAAATGGACTTCTGGAGTTCTTACATAGCGTTTTTCTACTCTGCATCAGAGAGCGACTTGGGGTTCAGCATCTTACCTGAGGATATTTTGGCACGCCGACTGGAGCAGCCAGGGATCGAACCACCAACCCACCAAACCATGCAAGCACTTTTTTCTGTACCCAATTGCTTTGTATCCAACATTCACACGACAATGAATACATCGGAGAGTATAAATTCTGGGAGCATGAATGGAACACGAGGCTCTCCTTCTACCGGACAAATCTATGACCATCGTATCCCTGCACAGAAAGGGCAGAAGTGCGAGCAACAGGAACTGTACTGCAAACCCTGACAGCATTCAAATCATAACATACCTCAGCTGGAGTGCCGGAGTTATGCTCACTGTAACAATGGGAGGATGGAATGCTGACAGGTGAGATGAAGTGCCGATTTCCATTAGAAAGAACGCCGACTAGTAGAGGTCAGCGAGTTTGTTGTGAGAAGAGGTTTTTCCTGTGTTTCACACCACTCTGGCAGTGGAACTCGATGCTTGGAGGAAGTCTATATTTTGAGTGAATGCATAACATTATGACCACTGACTGGTCAATCGGATGACACTGATTATCACTTCATCATGGTACCTGTCAACAGACGGGCGACTGTAGCTCAAATTGCCAGAAGAGTTCATGCTGGTTCTGGTAGAAAGGTGTCAGAATACACGGTGCATCCCAGTTTGTTGTGTGTGGGGCTGCATAGCTGCAGACCAGTCAGGGTGCCCAGGCTGACCCCTGTCACCCATCAAAAGCACCAAAAATGGGCATCAGAACTGGACCACAGAGAAATGGAAAAAAGGTGGCCTGCTCTGATGAATCGGGTTCAATTTTACATCATGCGGATGGCCAGGTGCATTTGTGTCCCTTACCTGGGGAATGCCTGGCACCAGGATGCACTTGGGGATTAAGGCAAGCCGGCGGAGGCAGCGTGATGCTTTTGGACAAACACATCGGACTCTTTTCTGCTGGGGAACCTTGGGTTCTGCCGTCCATGTGGATGCTACTTTGACACATACCACCTCCCCGTTGCAGACCATGTACACGCTTTCATGGAAACTATTACCTGATGGCTTTGGCCTCTTTGGCCACAAAGCAAAACTGGTTCAGGAATGGTTTGAGGAGCACAACAATGAGTTTGAGGTGTTGTCTTGGCCTCCATATTCCCCAGCTCTCGATCCGAGTGAGCATCTGTGGGATGTGCCCCACTTCGCAACTTACAGGACTTAAAGGATCTGTTGCTGACATCTTGGTGCCAGATACCACAGCACACCTTCAGGGGTCTTGTGGAGCCCATGCCTCAATGGGTCAGGGCTGTTTTGGCAGCAAAAGGGGGGTCCAACACCATATTAGGCAGGTGGTCATTATGTTATGCCTGATGTACTGCATGTGTATGTTTTCAAACTAGGAAACTGTACAAGTGATACCTTTGTTCTAACACATAAAATTCTATCAGCCTCTGCATATCCTCTTTATATTAATGATCTTATTACTTTCTTAATTTCAACCTTAGGGTAGTAAATCTCTGATGCATAGATATGTATGATGATCAACACTATGAGAAGAGGAATGCTTTTTGAAAATTTTCAGTGACTACACTAAAACATGCTGCAGAACAACACAACACCCCACATGCAAAACAACAAACAATAACGGAACATGCTCAGTTCCCTGCATGTCATTTTGAATGGAACATTCCAGCTACAACGGAGAGATCAATGGCAATATTTCACAGGGTATTTCTATTCAAGTACAATCTGCGGCTGCCGATGAGAGAAAACAATTTATTTTCTCGCTTTGATTTATTCCCGACGACCATCAAAGCACGGACGCCTGGAAGGAAGTAACTACACAAAGACTGCCGATCACATCACAACATCCTGTTTATTTCCCCTAACACTCACTTCCTGCCTGCTTCCCTGCCACTTCCTGCAGTAGGAATTAAAAATTTATAGTTGCCCTTTAGTGGGAAAAGGGAGGAAATGATGACTGCTGGTCGTGAAAGGTGGAGGTTGCAAGATCAATGGAATATTTTCTAATTATCAGCTGAAAATGTCAATTCATGTTGCACATTTTAAAAACATGTCAGAGGAGACACGTATGAGGATGTGGCAGAAACCCTACAGTTAATGCTCTAAGAGGAATATCCTATAGGGTCCTATACTAGCTCCTTTACCCTCCTCTGTCACACAGAGGCCAAAGGATTGTGAGCATTCAGTGTTAATGTAAGTAACACACGAAATCGTGCATTTCCTATCCTCCCCCACAAACACTCTAAAAGAACCTTCTACAAGCATCGTAACAGTAACTACAGTCCCAGCAGACACACAAAACACCCGGGGGAGCATGATGTAAGGCCTCACAGCTTTAAGAGGCACAATTACTCCTGCCCTGCCCCCCCCCCTGCAAGCAGCACACTGGATGAGAAAGTCCATGACCTCAGCCTTGTTAAACCTAAACCCACACTGACCCCTGCTGGTGCAATAAGGAAGAGCAAGCCACGACGAACGTAGGTTTCTAAGGTCCTATGATTAATATAATCTATATAAATATGAGAAAATACAAATCTACCAAGAACAGGCAGCAAATTTCACACCACATATTCTAATATTTGTTGCAAGAGTAAATAACTTGACACCTACAGGATTCCCAAATGTTGCTATTTTAGTGTACATACCAAATTCTGACAATATACTCAGGATTTTGGTGGAAGCTGCACACGCATGTTAATGATTTTTTTTTTCATTAAAAAAAAAACCGCATCAGACTCTTTTCAGATCTGTGTCAGCATCCCGTCCATGTCAAGTTTAGACATAACGCAGACACACAACACGCAGAAATAGACACACACCACTTCCTGACTGTGCAGGCAGTTCCCACAGACCACAGCTGGGTTGGCTGAGTCACCGTGGTGAGAACCCCTCTGGCAGAGTATGTATGAGTCAGGCAGTAAATTAGCATGGAAAAGGGAGAGTAAAAAACTGTGTGTGTTCTTAATCATCCATCCATCCTTCTTCTCTGCTTATAATTTTTCAGGCTTTTTTCATAGGGCTGAGAGGTGGGGTACACCCTGGACAGCCCTGCAGCCTGTCGTAGGACTAACACAGAGGGGCAGATAACCATTCACCACCTATGGGCCAATGTAGAATCACCAATTAACCTAACCCCACTAACTGCATGTCTTTGGACTGTGGGAGGAAACTGGAGTACCTGGAGAAAAGCCACACAGACACCAGGACATCCACACAGAAAAAGACCTGGCCCAGGTGGATTTGAACTCAGGACCTTGCTGTGAGGTAACAGTGCTAACCACTGCACCACCACGCTGCCCTATTCCTAATCTTGATTTTTTGTTTAAGTGCTTTTCTGATACAAGAAAACATGAAAATATTGCTGTGCTGAATCTGCTGTGCGACTGTGTCAAGTCAGCCTCAAGTCTGAAATGCCTGAGAGACTTCTGAGACTTTAATTAGACTCTGAATGCGAGTAAGGCTCCGAGCAGTGTCTGAACTTGAGGGGGGGGGGGCGCTAAAATCTGCTTAGGGAGAGTTTTGTTGTTACACAACACATGCTTCGGCCCCACACCAGTGTGCGTCAGTTTTAACATCTTTAATAACAGGAGCAAACAAACCGGGGGTGGGTCCAAGAGGCGAAAAAGAAGCAGAGGAAACAATTCAGAAGTAACCACATTAACAACCATTAAATGAAGTGTTTGACATGCGTGTCAGCTTCGGCCTCTTATAAGAAAAACGACGACCCAGCCAGGTGCCCCGCGGAGTCATGCATCAGTAAAAATGTCCGGACAGCGTCTCTGAAAGCAGAGAGAAACTTCAGTGGAAAGCGAGCTGCCTCCACATTCTGCAATTTTTAGTTAAAATGAACAGGAAACGCTGTGCAACCAATTAAGGGAGGGTTAAACTCGGTTTTGAAGAGTTTACGGTCTGACGTTACTGGAAATGGCCCCGCCGTGCTGCTGAGCACAGTGACAAATCAGCACTCTTGCACGTATGACCTCCACTGGTCATCGCAACAGCCCTCAGCACCAGGCCCTGACTAACAAAATAAACAGAGCGGCGGCCGCCACAGGGACGGGCAACGGTGTCACTGTCTGTGTTTGCGTCTGTGGTCTCAGACTGTTGTTTCTGTGGTTCAGAGGATTTCTCCGGAGTGGCCGGTCCTGAAACGCTGACAAAAACAAAGGTCACGTCTTTCTTAAGGGCTTTACAGGCTGTTTTCAATCCTTAAACTGGGACCTGTTATGCTCACTGTCACCTACATATTTATATTTTTAGACTCTGAGTAACTTCACATGAAGCACAGTACAAAACCATTTATTTATCTTACACCGGGCTACGGTGCAGGCCATCAGTTCGCCCACTGTGTAAAACAAGCTCCTTTTGCTCCTCTCTTTTTAAAGCACATCACTCCTTTAAAGCCCGTTCTCCCTTTAAGATCACATTCTTGTGGCCTGCTCTTCATAAACAGAAGATCTGAAACGTGTGGGACACATTTGCAACATCTGCTTTCACTGATATCCCGAGTCGAGGGTAGGAGGGGAAAGAAAAAAGGAAAAAAAAAGCCAGTCTGGGGCTGAGCCTTTAGAGCAGTCTGAAGCCTGAGCTTTAGGAAATACTTGTACATAATCTGACATAAACTTAGAAAATAAGGAATAGCATAAGACACTTCTAAAAAGTAAAGAAGCACAAAGTTCGTAAACTTGTCTCAGCTACAGCTGCAGGGTCCACAGCCCTGACATTGTGTTAGCGTTAAAACAGCTCTGATTTAAGCAAATGCAGCCGCAACCAGAAGTCAGAAGGGCAACACTTTTGTTGCTCCAACTTTGAAGGGCGCACTGACACATCATCACCACTAGATGGCAGAACAGGTCTATTCTTACTCTTCTTGTTTAAAGCTTTTTATATGAGGACTATGTTTGAGCAAATAAAGCACAAAGTACACCCAGTACTTCCAAAATTGACAAAACTTTGCTAAAAGTGCAGTGGGGGTGGGGGGGGGGCTCACATGCAATGAGGATTTACAGAAAAAGCAGAGGGATGGACGAGGAAGAGTTGGGATAGAGGAGCAGAGATAAAGGAGAGAAGGAGGGGAGGGTCATAATCTCATTACCACCAACACACAGACACACAAACATCTGCTGTGAGTCGCTGTAATCCAGACACTTCTGTTGACTCCTTAAACATTGTCTTTGTTTCCTTATAACATTTTTCCATCACAGATTAAGATTAAAAATAAAATTTTAAAGGCATAGTCCTCATTAGTCTATTCTAACTAATGCTGTTATTCCCAATCAATACCCTCCATGTAGTCTTCTATAGATTTTTCCTATAGCAGCAACGTGAACCACATCAACCTTAATTTAACTGGAGCCAAGAAACATTACAAATAAAGATTACAGCAGCACTCAGCTATTTTTGTGCAAGGGATTTTTGAATACTGGGATTTCTGGACGTCTGTCCACACTGTGAAGCGCCTCAGCTTAACACCATCAACACAAAAAGGGTTCCGCTCTTATTTTAGTTGCATCGGTGTTCAGTTGCCGTGCTGAAAGCTCCCCGTGCCAGGTGTAAATGAGCTTACACTGCTGGTAGGTAGCACTGAACTAATATTGGTACAGGTCACTGGAATAAAGCTGCACTAGTGTCTCAGAGGTGAGCCAAATGCCAAATATGGAAGGTGAATGTATTTTTTGTATTTCCGCATTCCCAGTGTAAGCTTCTTTCTCTCAGTCTTGAGTCTTCAACCCGATCTCACTTTATAACAATGACTACAGGAAGTGGTTTTTCAGTGTAATGAATTTTTAACAGTTCAGGAAAAGATGGACTAATATTCTAATAAACTAAATTTTAAGAGGCTGTGGGTTTTTGTTTTGTTTTTTGTCCTTCCTCTACGTTCTTTTCAGCTAGCTGGATTTTCCGTACACCTCAATCTTGACAAAAGCATCAACTCTGTGGTTAAAGAAATGTTTAACGTCACATGGATTTGTGTCTCCATATCCATGTAAGGTCTTGTCGCCCTTGTCGACGTGTTGTGGGTTCTCTGGTCCCTGACCGTCTCAGACACAGAGCGCGGCAGGGAAGTGAAGACTCCCCACTCTGCTACCACAGAAGGAGATGACAGCCTGTGGCCCTTACCTCTCGGCTAGCCTGCAATTATGCAAAAGGATCCACAATGCAAAGATGAAGACACAAGACACAATGCACAGAGTGTAAATGCACACTTAACATGCAGTAAAGTCTACACACGCATTACACAAACACACCCGAGTAGTCATGACTCAGGATTTGTGTGGGTGACAATTACTCAAGGTGAAATGCTGAGACTGCTTAAGTGTGGGTGAGTAATCGTTCTACAAAGCACTGAATAATATGCAGCGTGCTGGGGGTAGAAGAAGGTGCAGAGAAATCTTATTTAAACTGGTTTTTCATTCTTAGAAATGTTCTGATGAAGAAATCTGGAGTTAATTCTGTCTGCAGTAGGTCAGCTAAACTGCACGACACACACACACACACACACACACACAGTTAATGCCAGTACACTGTACCCTAGTACAAATCAAAGTCATTGCAATGTTGATCAATGTTGCCACAAAATGCAGATTAGTCTCCACATGCTGTGGGCCTACCTATAACTACTACCTCTTGATTTCTGGGAAGTACAAGTACAGCATTGTATACTATCCAAGACAGTACAGCAACATGATATTTACACTGCACAGACTAGTTCAAAGCCAGCATGCAGAAAAGGCCTACTTGAAACATGTCTTATATGTCCACACGGTATATATTTCAGAGAGATGTGCTTAAATGTTGCCTATATTTTCTAGATAATTAAATAACGAATGTTCCAAGAAACCCTATATTCATAAACTGGCTGTAAATGCACTCTTACAGCAGTGCAGTCATAATACAAACCACCAATACAAGGAACACTTGCACACATGAGCAACCCAGAGCCCTGTGAGTCACTCCTATAAGGCTGTGTTCATCTGCCGGGTGAGTAGCGCCACTGTTTGCAGAACACAAGAGGTGGGCTGTTTCAAACACGACCAGTCACAGCAGCGGAAACGCACCTCCAGAGTTCAGACAGCTTTTTTTAAGATTTGCAACTTTTTCCTCACGTGTTTAAACAAGTGCGTCTGCTACGGCTGTTAGACTCAGTCCAAACAAAGAGCTTAAGTGGTTTACAAAGGGGGAGAAAACGAGGGCCTGTTAAGACAAACACGTTAACCTCGCACTGCTGTGGAGCCAGGCCGATGCCATTAATCTAGCACTTGGATGCGATCAAATTCGTAAAAGCTTTATGTTGCTTCACGAGGAACAACATGAAGCGAGATGGGACAAGACTGTTTTGCAAGTGTTAAAATAATCATTCATCATAGTGAAGAACGTGATTTAGATCTCTCTGGAGTCATAATTATGAAGGCGCCATCAATCACATTTCACCATGACCTATTTCTGTCAGTGTCCGACTGACAAATCCTACATACTTTATTAAGCATCCCGCAGAAAAGGATGCTTTGAGTGATTTTGAAACGGGGCCGTCACAGTTTGTCCGTTTTAAACTTAAAATACTCTCAGCGCTTTTCTGTAACACATCATTATAGCGCAGCCGAGTAGAATCACCACCGAGCGGACGGTGGTGTGAAGTCAAGCAGTGTCTCACTGTAAGCTGCTGACTAGTGTGTGAACTGTATTTCAGGTAGAATGAATCAACAGCGCCACCTTCTTCCCTTTGCAGTAAGAGTGTAAAGTCACGATCTTCAGGCAGGTTCGGGAGACTCAATAGTAACGCCTTCACCAGGGAGCAGGCAGGTTAAAGACCAACTACTGCCTGCGTGACTGCGTCAGACACTGGCGCCTCTGTCTAGAGGAGTTCAGGGCTGCAGTGCATGTGTCACAATGGCTTAATATACTGTGTATTAAATATTGGCCTGTGCATCGAAATCATTTTTTTTCACTCTCTGAATATTGGTATTGGCATCTGCCACCCCCCCCCCAAAAAAATATATCAATCCAGTTTTACTTTTTGCATGTTCTTATAGCATTTTCCCCTGAACACACAAACATAGAAAACTGAAAATAGCTGCGATACTCTACTTACCTTAAAAAATAAATAAATAAAAAAAAGGTCATCAGTACATTCATGCATAGCATTTCTAGAGCTGGTCATTCTTACTTTAGCCCCGCCCCCTTATACAGAAAGTCTTGCTCAGAAAATTATGTGCCACCCATCTGATTGTGCTACAAAAGTTGTCATCTTGTTCTCATTAGGAGGCCAGAAAGAGGGAAAGGGAGGAGGGAGAGAAGGAGGAGGGCTAGCCTGGAATAAATGAGGTCATCACCAACACTCCCTGAGGAGGATCTCTAAGTGCTGGAGGAGGGGCCGGTCGGCTGCAGTTTGGTAAAAGTGAGATGTGTTTTAGCAGTCCAAAACAAGAAAGACAATCTCTCTATTTGTTGGGGAAATATGAATATTATATGTTCATGTCATATTCTGCAGCCTGCACTTACAGTTTTCCCACAAGGGGTGTGGAGGGGTTTCCCTAACACAAGAAGCGAATAGAAAGCGCGCAGGAACTTACGCACTCTGTTTACAGCAGCAGTTCCGGGAGTCTGAAAACTGGATTAAAGTCACAAACAGCTGCACAATAAGTAAAGTAAGAACCAGGGCTTTTCTCCACGCTGCCGCTGCTGGCTGGCATGAAACTGACAAATGTGGAATTATTCGAGGAAAGCCTCAGTCGCAACTTAAGAGAATGTATTTCAGTATGCGAGATGCTATTTTTATTAATTTTTTTTAACCACCACATGCGTATCAGATGACCTCTCATCTATCTCAACCAACTGTTGTTGGAGGAGCGCCACACAGGCACTCGTCCAGACCAAAATCCACCTCGAGGCAGCGCTATCCACGGTTATCTACCTCCCTTGGTTAGAAAACAAACCAAAGGATAAAAAAAAAAGAGAAGCCATGCTTCTTTCTTTACTTTGTTTAATTCAGCCAGCTGACTGACCTTCAGGCTCAGATGGCACCAAACGGCAACCCGGTCCAAGACCCCCAAACACAAGCTAATTTGAGTAGAACTACACAAAGTAAACCAAAGAAAAGCAAGAATGATCTTTCACTGCACTGCACTCCCCTTTCTTTCCAATATGACCGGTTTTCTGCCTGAGGGGGAAAAAAATAAAAAAAATCTTCATACTCTGCATCGGCCTTTAAGAGGCCTCGGGGAGGGTGGTGGGGGTGGAGGGGTTCAGTTCCGCAGCACTTCCAAATCCTGGTGCATGCACTCAGAAAAATCAATATCAACCACACAACACATGCGCCAAACACAAAGACATTAGATCAATACCTGTAAACACTTGTGTCTTTTCTTTTTAAATAGGTGGCAGCCTTGCTTTCAAGATATATTTGTCATCATTTCTTCCACCAGTGGGATATTTTCCTACTTAAGTTTCCCCTTCTGTTCCTGCACAAATGCTATCAAAGATATTATTTTATTAATAATGTCAACATTAAAATCTTAAATTATGTACAAAAAGAGTTTCAAAGGAAGTGACTAAGTAATTTAGTAGCGAGCCCTGCGAGGCTTGAGCAAATGACAGCACACCACACACACACACAGCAACTGTGAGTGGCAGCCTGCTTGTCTGTTGATATTCTGCGACAGGATAAACAGAAGGCTGACGGAGTCGTTTTAAGAAGCTCCTCTGGGTTTATTTAACCCAGTGGTCCCTCCTGTCTGTGCCTGTCCATCTCCTACACAGGAAGACGCTTCTATACTCAGCTCAGACAAAGATATCGACTGGATCAAAATCAAACACACACACACACACACACACACACACACAAGGCAAACTCAAGCCAGAACACTCATACAAGGAACATCGCCTTGTCATCCTGTTCAGTGCGTCGTATTAACCAAAAATTTAAAAAACACTCAAAATTTTCCACATCCAAGAGAAACAGATGCAAAGAAGACAGCGTGCAAGTTTAACAGGTTTAAAATGAGGCACAGCTGTCTGCACACCAACACACACACACACACACACACACACACACACACACAGCGCTAAATATTCAGTATGCCTGCCACACAACCAGACACCGCGCTGACTGGGGCCAGATTTGTCATTGATGGAGCGAAGGCGAGCACAGCTGTGCAGGCACGCCCTCACAGCACACTCGCACAGAGGAATGTGGTCCTGGCACGGCCCAGGTGCCGTCATTTAGGGCTGTGACACTGCCGCGGGAGTCTGTGCAGGGACGAGCCCGTCACCAGACTCCCCGGGTATGTCAGCGGGTACATGTCAGAATAGTGTCGAGAGAATTGGATGACAGGAGATAGCAAAAAATAATCCCTGTGTGCACGCATGAAGGTGTATATTATGAAAAGTATCCATGTGTAAGGTCTTGCAATTACATTTGTTTACTTTTAGCTTCTTTTTTTTTTAATCTTTAAGAGTAAGAAGTCTTCTGAAAGAGTGTCCTGGGGCAGGATGGGCAGCTTCAATCTAGCCCGATTTTGATGGGCTCCTGGAGAAAACACCACAAGTGCAGGGAGAACGTGCTGGGTTCTCACACATGGCTCCCCATGGATGATGAGAGCATTCGTTATCCTCAGCGCATGTATCGTGTCCTCCGGTTTTTAGCGTACAGGAACGCAAGAAGCGCTCAAATTCTTAAAGTAGCGGCGACGTTTCCACCTTTCTGCCATCCAATCTAATCGAGCAGCTGTTTCATAATCTCCATTAGTAGAAATATACATAGTTTTTTTCTTTTAATCTGTGAAAAATTAATGAAAAATAAATTGAAAAATGGTGTTAAAAAGCCAAACAAGTCCAGATTACCACAGGCACCTCCATTATTCCAGTTCACGCCTCACCTATCATCAAATGAGCCTTAAAAGGGAAGAGGGAACCTAGCTCGTTCACCCTCAATATTGCTCCTTGACTGAGTCATGTAAATACATTAAGCACACAAAGCACGTGGCATTATTACCCAAATACATACACAGAAGGAACCTGACTGGAGTTATGTTTAAAATGTGCCAACTAACACACTTTACACCATCCAGACAATCACAAACAGGTATTTTCCTATGGCCCCGAGTGACGACTGCCAACTGAACTACTGCAGTGAGAGCAGCTAAAAAGTGGATTCTTTGCTGCTGATGTTACTCCGGCTCACAGTAAAGCTCATCCACCTTTGAACTGCTCACTTGGCGTGAGGGGGGGGGGAGAAGAAAAAGGAAGGAAAGCTGATGAAAATTGAGGAAAATATGGCATCTGGAAAAAACATTCCCTATGTCAGAGGGCAAACTGACGCTTTTTTTCTGGCACTGATCCACTTTATAGTTAATGGCACTTCCACAGATCCAGACACAAACACTGGGCAAAAGCATCACTCGTGTACTTTTATTCCCAAGATGAGCGGCCTGTTTCATTCCAGTGTAAGCTAATAAAAGTGTCCTTGTGCGATGGGCCAGACATTCCTTCCAGTCTTTAAAAAGCTCCCGTGCAATGGCAGAGATGACTCACAGCTGCCAGGAGACCACCAGTCATGTTTAGTGGGACACACGGAGTCACTCACACTCATCCGTGTTTAATTCCCTTATGTTTCCCCTCTTCTCTCAGGGGAATGTGGATCAGAGTAAAAAAAGCGCATCAGACTCTGCCCACCGGAGTCTTACGTCTACATAAATCCACCGTTTTCAAAAGCTGAAAACACAAAGGGAACGCATTTAAAATGGTAATGTAAAAGCAAAAACGTTGAGGTTCACTGACATATTTGGTGCTTGGGAGCAGGAATGTTTAGAAAGCCGCTTCTGGTGCAGTTTCACATCCTTATAAGGGGTATTTGTTTTGGTATGAGAGCCACTTGACAAAGCTACATTATAAATGTAGACAGTTCATATTTTAAAAAAATTTTTAAAAATCCCCATTTTAATTGTACCTTCTGTACTGGCTGTGCAACATTATTGCTTTTATTTTTACATTATCATAAATAATTACACAAAAGAACGGGATCCTGCAGAAAAGAATAACGCTTCCTGCTACTGCGCTGCTTTCTGCTCAAGCTCAGCTGTTACGGCAACACAAAAGCCGTCTACACAACGGCTGATGGCTGTGCGTACGCACGCTCAAACTCTGCAGAGACGCGTGGCATTAACAGACCCACAAAGGATTTTGTGTCATAGCTGTGCGACTGGTGTTGATTTGTGACAGTGAGGCCGACGGGTTGTCATGTTTGAAATGTATACACACGCACAGACACACACACACACACACACACACACACACACACACACACTCTGCTGTGGAAAACGCCTGCAGGGACCAACGGGAGGACGGCGCAGAAAGGGATGTGAAAGGAAAAAAAAAATAGCATGACAGCTGGTTGTAAGGGTGCACCCATCAACATGTGAGCTGACTCACGTAGATAAACACTCAGACATGAGGGCATATAAACAAAGGCTGAAAGAGCTGCAGGAGACAGTGCACGCCACCAAAAGCCGAACGAATCCTCTGAGCCACGAGCTGCAGAGCAGACCGCAAGAGTCAAGCCTAAAACTCTAAATTCTTACTTTAAGCTTAGCTGGAGTTTTCATATTTGGACCCTCAAAGTTCTGTTTTCCCTTCAGCTGACATTACTCAGCACTGGAACACAAAGAATGGTTAAAGTGCACGTGCTGCAGCATCCAGATATCCAAATAATGAGCGTCTGGCTTGATCCCTGGCCAGTACAGCACTACGTGTCATTATCTGCTCTCCCTTCTTCTTTTATCTACTCCTATCTGATAAAAGGCATAAAAAAGAAAGAGAAACAAACAAACCAGAAGTCACACTCTATTAATCAATCTGGATCTCTAACGTAAAAGACAGGTAAGGCAATGTAAATATTAAAGAGATGGTTAACAATGGCATTAATGAAAGCTCAAACTGATAACGGGTGTTTTGGCACACAATTCTCTTATCTGATTGGTCAGTAAGCACTTCCTGTGCTTTGGAAAAGAGAGGAGAAAAAAAAAGTTTGTTTGGTTTTTACCCCAAAACTGCACAAACATTTCCCAGGCATTACTCACCCTGTTCTTTGTCGTCGGGCCACGTCGCAGAGCCACGTCATCCAGGTCGAGGATGCCCCCATCGCCGTGCTCCAACCGGTGAGCCTGCAGCCAGTAACTGGCATCCTGCAGAACACGGAGGCAAAGATCAGCCAAAATGGGCCAAATTTAAATATCAAACAGTAGTTTTAAAATGAACTGACACGTGGAAATTTGTGTTTTTTGCACTGCAATCCAAACGAGAAGACAGAACATGTTGCAAAATGACTGTCAAGAAGCGGAACGCACTGATACAAAAAAAAAAAAGACATAAAACATGAGAAAGGGTGACATTCATGTGATCCCTGCTGGCTCTTTAAGACAGTCGCAATCATCAGGACCTGCGAGGAATGCCACCCACCATTACTATATAATTGAGTCCAATTACGTGTCAAAGCTTCTGACGTGAAAAGCACACGAAAAGGTCACATTTGATTAACATAAGAGGGGATAAAGGTAGAGGTAAAGAAAAGAGACAGGGGCATTAAAAAAAAAAACCCGGAATACAACACAAAGAGGAGAGCAAAAAGTTAAATGTGTTAACTATTATGAGTATTTTTTTATAAAAATAAATAAAGTACCTCAGAGTGCTTTACAATAACAAAATAAGGCATGAATATAAGGAAGATTATTACTTCCAACCACACAGTGGTTAAATAGGAAATCCAACTCCCAGATAATTGCCAGTATTTCTGCTAGGATCTTGACATGCAAACACATGGGCAAATGTGCACATGTGCAAACACATGTGCACATTTGCTCCAAGCTACAGGGAGAATGGGTACAGCGCACACTGTGGAAGTCAACATGAGAAATGTGAATTTGTCAAATGATGCCAGGACACTGAACACAAAATATTAAGTTTTGAAGTGACTGTTTTGCTTCATCCCACACACACACACACACACACACACACACACACAAAGCTGTTTTGAGGGTTGCAGCCTCATTAAACCACTGCAACACATTCAGCTCACTGTAAAGAGCACCACTTCTGATGTGTTTAACTCACAAACTCATACTAGACGAGAGGCCAGCCTAAGAGAAATATATAATATTAAAGTATAAATAGAAGCCTTGTTTTGATAGTCTGAGTCTAAACGTAGTGGAAACATGAATTCAAACATGAACAGAGCAGACGCGAAGAGGAAAAGTTGCATTAATATTTTCAGCGTGTTGTTTCTTCTCAGCTTCTCTCACGCACACCCACTCACTGCCGTGACAGATGTCATAGTTTGTGTCAGTTCATGACAGCCAGCGTCGCTTTGTGCAACCCCAGACACAAAGACCCTCTGGATGACGCATGAAACCTTAAAATGTTGTCCCTGTTATAGAGAGAAAAACTAAAGAGAAGCTCAGCCAGGCACGACTTCAGTACACTAACAGAAGGCCACCCTAAAGCATCACATTCTGGGGCACGCTTCAAAGACATCAAAACGTGCATTTGTAGCAAAATGAAACTTAAAGCCATTCTTAAAGATTATTAGTGATACTGGGCCGTACTCAACAATAAATAAAGAGGAAGTTCTGAAAATCAAAGCTAAGCTAAGCAGTAGGGAACATACACCCGAACTCCATCTGCCAGCAACGCAATGCAAACAAATTAGTGCAGCTTTCTGTGTGTGTGTTCCAACTTATCGCTGCCTGTTACAATAGAACTTCCAAAGCATCCAGTCCAAAGTATTTATCTGAAACGGGGCATGTCCGGCGTGTCCGACTTTTTCGTTTGCTGTGGTGAAGAAAGCCACAAACCACTGCCTTTAAGCCACTTCAGCCAAAACACATTTTACTACTTTGTTTTGAATCAACTGGGGCATGTCCCAAAACCATTAAATCTAAACAAGTTGATTTATAGTTTATGATTAACAATGACGGAGCATTCAGAGAGGTTTAAAACCCCAGGTTTTTACTTTCTAATTTACAAGCACTTGTGTCCATTTGAGAACAACATCAGCTTATTAAGAAATTCATATACAATGTATATAAAGCTCTTTAAGATAGCAGGGATGTAGATTTAATGAATCCTAACCCAGCGCGTTCTTAAGCTTAGATTTTAGACGTTATGCGCTGTTATGTGCATTTTTGTGCACTTGTGTGTGGCTGTCTGCATCAAGTCCCCGTGGCATGTCACTGCTGGGACAGAGGAGGGTGAGGCACATCAAAGAGTGTCAAAATTGTGCGCGCGAGTGTGTCGTTCTGCGCAGCCTAGTTCATCTGGTAAAAATAGCTCACAGCAAATGTCACAGTGCCAAACCTGAGACTGACTCACATCGTAAACAAGGTTTCAACAATACTGATGAGGGTATTACAACTTTCTGTACACATCATCCCTCAAACTGTGTCGCTCAACTTTTTTTGGGGGGGGGGACGAGGAAGAGACGAGGAAGTTAATGTTACATCGACTTCCTCACTCTCGCCGCATCCCTCTGGGAAAAACTGAGATTCTCATGATCTGCTGAAACCCTCGTCCCGAGTACAGCAGAAAAGTGAAGGACAGACGTGCAGACAGATCATAGAAGGCATCAACTACTGGAGCCCTCAACAGGACAAAAGCAGACCTGGAAAGGAGGCCGAGGCAGCAGGAAAAGCCCACCACTACGTTTTAGCCAGACAAGACGACCCGAGTCCTCGCTACTCTGCACTAACACCATAAAAAGGCATCCCTGACAATGCCAGTGTCCACAACTGAGAAGATTCCCTCATTTTATTATACAATATATTGTTTAAGAGCATTGAAGATGTGACATAGTATAAAGACTTGTGGAAGTAATCAGAGTAACTCTTGATGCAGTCATGATACACTGCCCATGATAACTCATGATGATATCATGATGCAGTGATTCTGCAATACTCTATATTTTGCCAGCCAAGCTACAATATTACAAATTGTAACTGCAGAGGAAAAATACTATATTAAGATCTCTCTCTCTCATATATATATATATATATATATATATATATATATATATATATATATATATATATATATAGCTGTACCAGTATTTTATCTCAGTCATAGCATGACTAAAGCAGAGTATGATAGTTTCCTGGTAAGCTATGACAAAGACGATGTGAAATTATAAGCATAAAAATTGCTTTTCAATCACAGTAATAAATCAATCAAGCTCTGTGTGTGAAAACTGTACTGAAACAGTGCTTTTCAGTCTCCTTCAGTACACAATAAATATTTAAATAAAATAAGAGAAACCCCCCCGGCTACGGTGCAGGTATGAACATGTGTGGTGCTTTTAACTTCCCGCGGTGCACACACGCAATATTCTGCGTGACATAGTGGGATAGCGTGTTATATAAGAATAGCAGTGTGTGAATTAGGGCTGTTCTTGACTTGATGCAAATTAAACCAAAATCTAAATGTCAATCTGGTGGAACTTCATAAAACTATCAAAACAAAATTGAGGCAACTGTAGGCCACAGAGGGTTTTTTTTAATGAACAAAATAACATTTGACACAAACCGAGCACAGCCCCTACTCAAAACTTTTCTCTTCAAAAGATAAAAGAAGAAAAAAAAGAGAGAGAAGAACACAACTCTGAGCCTCAAGTCAAATTAAACCACAAACCAACTCTGCAGAACACACAACAGCAATCCAGAACTCCACAACGCTTTTCAAATCAAAGCACCAAAGAGTTGCCCAGCACAGAAAATACAGGCTGGGTTTATTGTGGCAACAATGATTCCGATTTATTTTGGACAATCTATACACCCTCCAATGATACACTGATACATGGCACAGCGGTGCGGTGTATATGATCTTACACCATGTCGTCTCTGGAAGACCACAGCTCACAGTCCCAGTCAGAGGAGAGCGACAATGAGGCCGAAAACCTCTGGAGTGATGGTGAATATGACGACGGCGATACGGTGGATTACTTGGATCTTGTTTACCTGCATGCCAATCTAATGAACTTTGAAAACATCTACTTCAACAACGCAATTACAGACATGGAGGTATGGCTATTTTCAGTGAGTCTATCAAATAGTCTTTTCATTACCCCGCAGGGCTTTTTGACCAAATTGCACTCAAATGTAAACACTGTCTCCAGGTGTACAACAGGAGGAGTGACACACCTGGAAGTGTCAGGCCAATTACAACTTTCTAACTAACTTTCAGATAGTCAATAATTCATTGTAGATATCTTGAATTGAAGCCTCCATTCAACTCAATGATAAATCTGACGTCATTTGTACTAGTCATAATGTAATTAGAGATATCTCAAATAGGTATTTTGCCTAGTCAAAATATAATTAGAGATATTTGTTAATACGTCTAGTCATAAATCAATTTCAGATATCTGGAATGTAAGTGTGGTGAAACGGATTTTATGTTACAACGGCCTGCCATACCAGCACCACGTGCAAACATATTATTAGGTAGTGTACGTCATGCCACGATAAATGACAAATTCCCATGTCATTCATGGTAAAATTTATTTATTTTCAGCACTACTTTGAGAGCTTTGACGCCATCAGCATAAGAGTCAGAGTTGGCTCTGCCTGAAGACCATTTAAACAGTGTTCAAGGGTTTTCCAGCCTTTCCTCCTTGCCATCACCTGAAGCTGCGCTAACCCCAGAGGACTCTGAGAACTCTGTTGCGATGCTCTTTCAAGATTCAGGTTTGGTCCGGGGGTTTCAACAAGTGCTGTCTTCATTCTCCTCCACGTCCAGCTCATTGGTCTCAGGTGTTTCAGATGTACGAGAGATCAACTGGGATGGTATAAACTGAGCATCTAGAGAACAGACTTTGATTGTGTGAGCATTCAAAACACAAATGCATCATAATCTTCATGCAAATTATTTTATTTCTATGGGAAGCAGTTAAAGTTTATTTTGAGGTAAAATATATATATATATATATATATATAGACTCTTGACATATATTGCTCAAAACAAATTAAACACTTTTTAAATCAGAGTATAGCATTAAGTCAATTAAACATCTGATATACTGATCTGGTCCGTTAAGTACCAGAGAGGGTTGTTAATCAGTTTCAGCTGTTTTGGTGTTCATAATGTATGAATAATGTTAACAGGTGCACTAGAGGGGCAACAATGAGACAACCCCCAAACCAGGAATAGTTTTACAGATGGAGGACACTGATATATTTACCCTCCTCACCTTTTCTGACATTTTAAACCAAATGTAGTGAAGGGTGGAAATGAAAGAAACTCAAAAGGTAGTCCCC
This sequence comes from Pterophyllum scalare, assembly GCA_024447675.2. Taxonomy (NCBI): domain Eukaryota; kingdom Metazoa; phylum Chordata; class Actinopteri; order Cichliformes; family Cichlidae; genus Pterophyllum; species Pterophyllum scalare. Next base: position 43,746 of record JAMQGT020001368.1, on the reverse strand, counting down.
CACTAAAAAAATGCCTTTTGTATTAAAAAAAAACAAAATTTTAAATCTTCATTATAAACTCAAAGAAATGTTTACTAAGGTTATAGCTCAAATAAGTAAAAGGCTGTTTTCCTTTCATACAGACCCCTGCTGACCATTTAACAGAATGCAGTTTAAGGCATTAGTAGAGTCTCGGACCTGGAAGCTACATCCATCTTTTATATACAGTCTATGGCTTTGCACAGCAGACTCAAGTAAATTTGATTTCTGAACTGGCAACCAACCTGAACTGGATTCCAGATACATAACTTAGTTCTTAACAGGGGAAAAAAAAAAAGAAAGAAAGAGCTAGAACCCCCAAATGAGTTGAGGACAGATTTTAATGAAACCACTCATTTACCACCCGCCACTCATTTAACCAGGAAATATTGTTAGACCCGATGATGGCAGGGCCAAATTGGATTGGAGGGGTTTCAGCACAAGAATTTTTGTTAAGAATGAAAGCAGTTATTGAGAAGAAAAGTAAGTAATGCAAAAAAAAAACCCCAAAAATCTCCAGTGTATAGGCCTGACAGGCCGCCAGACTTACACTTGTGAAAACTACGCTAAAAATCCAACAGAAGACAAACCTGGACAAGTCAAAAATAATGAAAGGACATCAAAATGTACCACAACATGGTGCATCTCCAGTTAAAAAGCCGATGCGGCCCGGAGTGAAATTTATTGACCCGAGGATGAGGAGAGACCAACACGCCCCATTATCCATCAACAGGAGTCGGGTGGAGACCTTCAAATTCCTCGGCACTTGAATCAGCGAAGATCTCACCTGGACCTACAACACGCTGCAGATTGTCAAGAAGGCTCAACAGAGACTCCTCGTCCTAAGGAAGCTGAGGAAATTTGGATTTCCCTCCGAGCTCCTCGGCAACTTTTACAGACGCACAGTGGAGAGCATCCTGCCACGCTCCGTCACAGTGCGGCGTGGGAACGGCACTACTCGGGACAGGAAGGCTCTCCGGCGTGTCATCAAACACAGCGGAGTTACCTTCCCATCACTACAGGGCACACACACATTAGAACTTGTTTCTATTTTAAAAGTCCCCTTCGGTGTATCCTTACTGGGAATCCTCCGCATATTCATCCAACTCACTAACTCCACGGTGCTGGATCAGTGCAGCTTTAGAGAAGATCCAAAAGCATTTGTTGTGTTATTTTTAATTTGCAAGTTAAGTGTGACACCGTTTTGTAGTCTCCAGAGTGCTTCCCATCTCTTTAAAAAAAAAGAAAAAAGTTTTTTGCTGCAGCCATCTCTCCTCCTCCCTCTTAATTCAGGACGATGGGGCAGAGTAAGGAGCTGTGAAGCACAGAAGATCTGAAAGAATAATTAAGGGCATGTAGATTTAGGATTCAGAGCTTGTGGGGGGCAGGGAGGTATTCTCAACACAGGCCAGATGGAGACATGGGGAGGAAGTCACTTAAAGGAAATAAGATCGTGGAAGCTCCCAAAAATTAAGACAGCATGACACTCATCTTGTGGTGAGTGCAAACACATGCTTCATCCTCACAGCGGGCTACACTAATGAACAGTGGATGAAGAAAACACAGTGGGGTCTTTTGTCACTTAAGTGGATGCATGAATGTGTGCACACTCACTGAGCTAACAGTAGTTTCCCTGACCTTGACATTTCACGACGCCAAGGTCAATGAGTTTAACGAGGTGGTTCACACAGTTTAACGTTCTCCGCACGCTCTGTTCCTTTCATTGACCTCTAATATGTGCACGTAGTTTGCAAAGATCTGAGATCGCTTTCCTTGTAATTGGTGTCTGCAACTGAAAGCTAGATTTTTGAGCCAGACTTTGGGATTTTTCAGATTGTTTCGAGCCAGAATTACAGGATTCAAACCTTTCGCGGACCACAATCCGTGACAAACAGCTAAACATCGGTCCAACAAACAGAGGTGGTCTTGACTGAAGTGAACACAGCTCAAGTCACCGGAACTGTGAAAACACGCTTGGAAAAAAAGCTCAGACTCTGAGACTTATTCCAGAACCATATTGGAAAAAATTAGCCAATTTTTAAATTAAAACATATAATGCAAAAAAAAAAAAAAAAGATAAAACTGGGGAAAGATTGAGGTGGAAAAAGCATATTGAGAAAGAATAAGGAAGAGAGTACATTAAAGGACATGGGTGCTAATGAGTATATTTGCAGGAATCACGGCGCCCTTCGTCTTGGCGACGCACTGCCTACACCGACTATTGTCTATTCTAACAATTGTGGCTGATATTCAGTGACTACAGTTCAGCATCAAAGGCCCCGTTTACACCCTTCAGCCTTCCGTTTACACGGTAGCGTTTCCGAAACGGTCTCCGTTTACACGGTGACGCGTGAAATGATGAAAAAGATGTAGTTCCCATGCCAGGCCACAAGTTGGCGTTGGTTTTTTTCTTTGCAAAGCTTGTTTACGCAAGACGCGCATGCGTGGACGGACACAGTAGGAAGCGCGGCAAATTGTTCATTATGTACAAAACGGCCAATGTGAGAGGTTTCGTGTGGACTGACGACGAGGTCGGGTTGCTGCTGCGCACAACGATGAATTACAAAACGGCAAGAACACAAGAAAAGCACAAGGAGCACTCGTGAATCCGCGAGCACCGTCTATCAGTTTGCGCATGCGCGGAAAACTGTGGCGGTTGCAACCATAGTGCGAGTCACCCGTTTTCAAATCACCCCGTTTTCAACCGTTTACACGACAACGCAGGCCGGTGCGTTTCTGAAACGCTCCACTCTGGACCCCGTTTCCGAAACACATCGTTTTCACGCCATTGTCGTTTAAACGGAAGGGCGAAACTCATCAAAAACTACGCCGTTTTCATTTTGAAACGGTGTCGTTCAAACGGGGCCAACGTCATCCCAAGCAGGCTGACTGAAAACCTCGCCACCCTTGGACTAATATTACTTGCGTGAAGGCAACTCACAAAGTAAGAATTTCATTGCACTAAATTTGAGGAATCCTCTGGAAATAATAGTATACGATCTGTGGGTGGGTTTGTGTGGATAAGTGGTTTAAAGCTCCTCCTCCCTTTATTCAAAGGTTGACTGAATCTATATTTGCACTCATGTTAGTACAAGATCTGATGGGGTAACATTGCTGTGATATGTGAAAGGAGCTGAATACCAATCGGCTTTCTTTGCACTGCTCAGTGAACGTGTTGTAGTAATAGGCAGCCTTGGCTGGCAGTAAAAATACAAAACGGGTTACTGCTGGAAGAACGTGCTTATTTTTCCAGGCGAACCCTCCCTGGATAAATAACAGTTTCCTCAAGCTGTAGAGAATGCCGTAATAAGGCCTAGTAATTTAAAACCTTAAAAAAAAATCATCAATGTAACTGATTACTTTTTATGGTGGAGACAAGGTCACCTTTTCAGATATTGCCCCCTATCCTAATCTTACAGGCAAACAATGTCAGCGCTCTGTTCATGGAGACTGACAAATTCCCCGTTCAATCTTATCCAGTGTTCAGATGTGTACACAGCCACAGCGGGGCTGCACACAGTACGTTTCCTGCATTGTGGGGTCACAGTAAGGTTGGAGTAAGGCACAAAAGACCCTTTCATTGAAGTACAATGACATCAGTGAGGAGAGAGACAAAAATTGGAAAATGCCACTCAAGTGCTACATGATGTGTGCAAAACCGCAGACAGACCTGTGCACAGAGACAGATTGATACACATGTATGAATGTGTAAGAACTGTGTGTAACCTAATAAACTTTATTAGCTGTCAGTTTCACGTTGAGCGCACTTTTGGTTCGATCTGAATGTGTGCCCTGCCGGGCGCTTGACATCATGCTTATTATTTCAAAGCCCCACTCACGCTTTGATAATAATCTTTTAACCCCTGAGTTATGTTGCCACTGGCTTTTCTTCCTCGTTGTTTGGGAGTCCCACAGACCGAACCACTGCATATGTATAAGTAATAAAACCCATTAAGTGTTGTAATAACATTTTTTTCCCCCACACCACTGGGCTTTGGCATTTAATGAAGTTGAGAGCTTTTTGTTTTCAGCCAAAAAATAAATATATAAATAACTGAAAGATAAAATCGTACAGCACTTCCTCCCCAAAACTGCACGTACGTTTTGGCCAGTTACATGCTCAGGAGTTCCCCTTAGGTTTTCAGAAGCCTTAGGTGCCATCACTGACTATATACCACTGCCACACCTGTCCTCTTTAAAGTTGCCAAGTTGAATTCAAGGGCCTGAATATTGGAGACTCGATTCTTGCCATGTAGTCACAGAATAATTAACAACTGTCCACTTCCGCTGTGGCCTGCACATGTAAATATTCACTCTGGATGGAAAGGAGCAGTGACGGTGATGGAAAGGTTAGGTCAGGCGTGGGCAAACTTTTTGGCTCTGGGGCCACATTGACTTTTTGAAATTCGATAGACGGGCCGGGGCCAGCACCAGATGCATACATATCAAACATAAACGTAAAAAATGCATTACAGTGTTAATACTTACATTTACTTTTAGTGGGAACAGTGTTTTTTTTTCTTTTTTTGCCAGCACGTTGAAGTGTGGTGTTAGTTTTGTTGTAGCAATTCTCAGAATCCTCGACATCAGTCATAATTATGATATGATTTCATTTGGGCAATTCTGTACCAATCTTTGGCAGGCCGGATTAAAAAGACCAATGGGCCGGGTGTGGCCCACGGGCCGTAGCTTGCCCGCCCCTGGGTTAGGTGCTTCTCTGTACGCTCCGACTTCCTGAATCAGAATCACTTCATTATAACCTCAAGGACAAATCCCATTTTAGGTTTTCTTTGTAGTTCAGCCGTGCATTTCGTTAAATAAAACCAGAAATACAAATTCCTATATTAAATATACACACACACACACACGAGCATGAAACAATCACCAGAAGACAACTGCAGCAACATCTTGAATTATGTCTTCCTCCATGCTGTGCAATCTTATCTATTACACCAAACTTCCTTGCAACCATTGCATCAAAGTCATGCCTGAGGCACCAACACACCATCCTTTCCATTTTTCATCCGTTGTCCTTCCATTCAACTCCAATAATGTTGCAGCCTTCGTCTGAGAAACTGAAACGGAGGGATAATAAACTGAGAAAAAGAAGAACAAAAAAAATCAAATAAAAAAAAGCAGGCACTCCAATGGTGCTGGGCTGCACAGAGAACAATGTCACCATTCAAAGAAACACTCATATCTGATCAAAACAGGCAACCTCTTGACAGTGTAACATATTACTCTCTAAAAAACAGTCAAAATTACAGCGTCTGGGTGTGCACATTAAAACAAAGAGGGTAGGATTAATCAGCACACTTCATCCAGCGTATTAAGCTTTAAAGGAACCAAACACAGGTATCTCTTTCAGTATGTGTGAACCACAATTTGCACTGAGTGGCGCAAGTAGAGAACTCTCTGTCATATAAATTATATATATTAAAATGCAAGAAGATCTCACATGCGATCCAAAGGGAAAGAGTCAGGAGATTTAAGCCTGTAGCCTAATTAATATAATGAATCTTGAACAATCACTCAGCAGCCTTGTGTCTTAATTCCTCACATGCAGGGAACTCCAAAGCAGCCGGAAAGAGGAGTAACTGGAAAGTGTAGTTCAAGGGAGACACAGAGACCCCTGAGTATGGCTGCCAGTTATTCAGTTGCCCAATTTTAGAGGTTTTATCACTGCATTTAATGCAAATCAAATGCAGTCCGACTTGGAAGTCTGTACTGATCGACACCATGGCAATTACGTACCTTACTAAAGTGACTGCAAATGTGAAGCTCACTGCAGCTGACGGCAAATCCCAGTCAAATTTTTGAAGCCTTAAAAGTTTTTTTTAAATGCTACAAAAATAACAAAACTCAAGCAGTGGAAAAGTGTGCAGTCAAATGAAGGACTATGATAAATTACAAGTTATCTGTAGCAAATAAGCTGTAAAATAGAGGGGGGAAAATACTGGCAATCTATTCACTCATTCACATCTGGCACAGATGCTCAAAAAAAATGCTTAAAAAAAATTAAAGCAACACTCTGAAACCACAGCAGATCTCTATGGGGGAAAAAAAAAAAATCACACTGGATATCTATACTGATTTGGACTGGGTGGTGTGTTAGGAACGAAAGGATGTCACATCGTTTGGTGAAAAAGAAAATTATCAACATACAGAGGGCTGAGTTCAAAGACACCCCAAAAATCTAAGTGAAAAAATGATGTGGCGGGCTACGGCATTTTGCCATTTAATTTTTTTGAGCAGTATATTTTGTGCGTCTCACATATATACATGCAGTTCATTCACTTAGAGCTAAAGCACATTTGTAGGGAAAGCAAAGCAAAATGGTACTCAGTAGTTGTGTAGTATGGCCCCCACATGTTTATATGTATCCCTGACAACATCGGGGCATGCAACAGAGGGTGTCCTGGGCAATCACCTACCAGATCTGGACCTGGGCATCACTGGACAGTCTGAGCTGCAACCTGGTATCATCAGACCAACATATAATGTCCTAGAGGTGTTCTACTGGATTTAGGTCAGAGACATTCACACCAGTGGCTGTGCTCATCCTCTCCATCCTTGCACAGAGGAGCAGAAGCTGGTCCTGCTGATGGGTTACATTAGTAGGGAAAGCAAAGCCAAGCTCTTCAATATTAACCACTGAATACACTGTCTTGCAGCCCATCACCACAATGACCTTCACCACTGGTTGTACATTGACTGGCTGATGTTAAAAAAAAAAATCAATGGAATCACAGGGAATGCTGGGAGCAAAGGTTTTCTCACCAACCTCGGGTGAGAAAAAAATAACAGGAGGCAGAAGACTGAGCATCTCACTTTATCAACATTTTTAAACAGCACCAGTTGCCGTTCAACAATTTTGGTTTTTGGGAACAGCAAATATTCTTTTAGCGTGTCTGAAGTTTTGAAATGATCTCCTCGCAGCGCTGTCAAGAACCAAACCACAGTGACAGAAATGTATCTCGTTATGCCTTTTCCATGACGCCTGTGGCAACAAACTCTGACAGTCAGGAAAACAACATGAAACACATCCTCCTTAATGACATGGATGTAGAACAACTGTCTGCTCTTGCAGTGCCACTTTGTTATGCAACGCTGAGGCTGGGATTCGACTTCCAATGCCATTTATCGATCAGAGTAATGAGTCAAGTCCTCCTCAGAGTGAAGCTGCACGACACTCGATGCAAGCGAAGCTGGCACAGCGGCGCTGAAATTCAATAAGCAACTTGTGGCCGCTAATAAACTCGACACGCTTTCAGTTTTTCCTGGCTCGGAGTGGCACGGGAGGAGGGGGGGGGTGGATACTCACATAAGCACAGTGATGTCAATGAGCCTCTGCTACCTCAATAAAACCTTATTGCCCCCCTATTAAGCTTGAAACTAAAATAGTGGGTTTACTCTGTGGCTCTGACAGGTCTCTGCCGCTGCCGTTTCAGGAATCTGTCATTGGTATTCACAGTGAAGCATGATGGCCATGGAGTGCTTAAAGAATTCTCAGGCTGAAATATTTGGCTTAAGTCCTAACAACCCTCAAATCAAGTCATTTTCCGAAATTAAGGCCTATTTTAAACTTTGAATACACAGAAGTCAACAGCACAGAAAACGTTTCAGGAAAACAAGAAATAAACAATAAATCTCAATTTCAGGGTTTTGTTTTTTTTTCTGGCCATGCCAACAAATGTGCCAGTGATTCAGACATGTGGCCTTAATGCATCTTATAGGTTTGTTTTCTCCGTGCTTGCATTACCATTGCACTTATTGTTTCAGAGAGGGTGAGATATGTCGCTACCAACACTAACTATGGCTAACTCGTTTTCACAGTGCCGTTTGGCTGCAGTTAAAAGCAGAACCACAGGGTTAATCTCACGGTCATTTCATCCTTTTTGGAGCACCAAGTGAGGGGCTTTACTTTATCGCGACAACTCAAACTGACAAGTTGTTGTGCTTCTGTATAGTCATATATATATAATAAAGCCTCTATGTAAAGTGCTCATGCCAAACACTTGGCATCGATTGCAGAAAGTACTTGGCCAGACTGATTTACGCTTTCGAAAAAGGCAGCATCAACTGAACCAACAGGACGGCCTTCTTTTGGATAAATCTTCCACTGAGCAAATCAAAAAAGAAAAATCACAACAATGGCCATAAATACCTCAGGAGGTAATCATCTCCAACAAGTGAGGGGGAATAAAAAAATCCAGGCCTTACAGTTCTTACTTGAACTCTAAAAATACTTTAAAGAGTTTCCCGTGTGGTCAACCAGAGAAAGCTCCACTACAACAAATTCATTTCGAGTCTGGTTTCTTTCAAGGGTCGAAAGGTAAACTCAAGACACCAACTGTTCCTCTGCCAGCACGTCAGCCCTTGGCCCAACACCTCTTAATCCTACAACGAGAAGAACTGCAATTCAGTCCAAGTGGTGGTGGGATTAAAACCATCTAGACTCTGAAAAAAGCCTTTTCAAAAAAGAAAAGCTGAGAACTACAACTGGAAACTATCCATGTTGAGTCTGAGATGTTAAATACCCTAAAGGAGACCACAAATTCATCCAGTGGGCCAAGATTTTAAAAGGCAAACAAAGCTGTTCAAGAGATGATTTACTCTCCAGAACACAGAGCAGAGCCGGTAGACTCAGTCATCCATCATTACATTTCAGAACTCTTGCCAGACATTAATTTGGGATTCGTCATTTTCCCACATCTGACAAGAATGCATGTCACAGCGCAGCAATGGATGGGAAGAGAAAAAAATAAGGAGGATACTTGAGAAAGGGGAAGTATCTTTCTACTCTTGCAGGAAGGAAGAAAGAGGCAGATTTAGAAAGTGAGTCTGGGACAATGAGCTCAGGTGTTTTAGAAACCAGTGGTGAAAAGTTCAGCTGAGGCACTCAATTCTTTTCTCAGTGCTGTCTTCCGCAACTGACCTGCTGCAGCAGGCCTCAGCACAGGACAGTGAGAGGTCAGTAGTATTTGGTGTGTTTTATGAGTTCAATTGATTCCTTGAAGGAGTCATTTACAGTCCAGCTAAAGGTGAAATTACAGTGGCAGGAAGAAAAGGATATGTCCTCTGAAAGGATTCAGGGTAACAGACAAAGCGGGAGTGATACCTCCTGCCATAAATGATTTACAACATTGGGGAAAAAAAACAAACAAAAAAACAAAAACAACTGTCTCATATTCAGCTTAATCAGGTCTCAACACTGATAGATTTTCTTTAGAGTTCCTGCTGGATTTTGGATAGCCTATAGCAGCTAATATCTGTAGAAGTCCAGAGTCAGTGTGGGTAGCAGTGTTGTAGTCAAGACCACCTAACCCGAGACAAGACCAAGACCAGAGTGTATCGAGACCGAGACAAGACCAAAACTTTTAGGGTCCAAGACCAAGGGAGGGCGAGACCGAGTCGAGACCAAGACCAGTGCCCCACGCTACATGACAATAAAATGTGAAACATGATCAAAATCACTTCTCAAATTGATCTGAAAGATCCGCATTCCCATAAAAACACCTAGATATTAAACAATCACAGCTCAAATAAATGTAACCATCTTTATTTAATACTCCTGGGTGACTTCCATCATTTATCACAGAATGTAAAACAATTATTCATAGTTCATCAAAAATAGTCTTTAACTTTTCTCTGCCTTTCATGAACAATACATAAAGTTATGTTGTTTTTAAACCAACAACAATCTTTGTAAAAATGCGTGCCATTCAAAACCGCATAGCTAAATGCATGAAACTAAAAAAAAACAAAAAAAAGAAACAGACAAGCTGCTGCTTTCGTTCCACCTGAGCTCACCGTCTCAGTAATGGCTCCGCCTCTTTGCGCTTGCACAGGAGCGCAATCTTTTTTGGAATTGAATCGGTACGTTTTGCATCTAATAAAAGCAAGGATGTTAACAAATAAACTGGACAATATTCTGGCAATTTAGTTATATTTCCACAGCTGTGGTCTTGATTGGTCTTGAAATAAAATCTCGAGTCCTCAATGTCCCAGTCCATGACCAGACTGAGTACTGGTGCTGGTGTGTGTGCATCTGCGCATCTGATATTTCGCGTGTGTCGTTTGTGCACGTGTTCTCTTGCGTGGAGGTGTGGAGCCGCGTGTGTGTAAATGCAGCCTATCCCATCAAAGGAACATGAAAGGAGGCACACTGCAGCACAGTAACCCACTTTCCTTGCTTGAGAGAGTGTGTGTGCATTAGACTGCCACCAGTGCCATTGGTGACAGATACTCCAGAATGATAAGAAGCTGTGCAGATAAAACTGCATGAGAAATTATGTTAATAACTGAGCATCACAAGCTGCACCCTATTTGCCTTTATATGCGTTGTTGTGACAGCCATATCAGGCCGTGAATAATCGTTTCATGTGGTAAAAGTATCAGTAAAATGATTTAGTGTAATATAGATTACCAGAACAGGCATTTATTTTACTAATACAGAAGGCTAGCAAATGCACTTAAAATTTGGAAAGAAGCTAAATTTTGTAATTTTTGGCGTGATAATTGAGCTTCAGTCATTTAACACCTGTATTTTAAATCAAGCCATATGCTTTGAACCACGCATGTGAAAAGCTGTCCAGTCCTGCTTCTTCCAAATGAGACCAAAACAAAACCGAAGCTCTTAAAGTTCAACCTGGAATAAGTCACTGATGCTTTGATTTCTCTAGGCTTTCAGGTATAAATGAAGTCTCAAGTCCAACTAGTTCAAAATGCAGCAGCTCAGCTTCATACTGGCTTCAGGAAATGGCATCGCACCAATCCTGGCTCCTCTCCACCGGCTCTCCGTCTGTTTCAGAGCTATTTTACGGATCGCTTTTAAAGCACGTCTGGATCTGGCCCCAAGTTGCATAGCAGAAATACTGACCGCGTTCGAGCCAGTTCACAGCCTTCGGTGCTCGGGTGGGGCTCTCCTGGCTGTTACAAAGTCGAGACTTGAATCGCACACACACAAATTTTGTTTTTTCTCTAAAACAAATAGGAAATGAGTGTTTAGAAACCAAAGAAAAAAGAAAGACTGAAGCATATGATCTCAAAGCCTTTAATTTCCACTAACATGTGGTATGAAGCTGTGAAAGTAATAGCAGGCGAATGTCAGATGTTGAGGATTGGTGAAGCAGAGATGAATGTGGCGGACAGGTGCAGGAGACTCTGCAGGCAGCTGACTCAGATCAGATGAACAATCTATTGAGGCTGAACAAAGCAAAGCCATCAGGCTCAAAGCATCAGCGGCTGAAAGGCCGCCTCGGTGATCGCAATAGAGAAGTCTGTGCCACGTTTCGCTTCCAAGTCCATTTCTAGGCCTTTTACAATTTTATATTTGGGTCCAACACCCTTTAGTGATTGTTTATAAACTAAAAACAGCAGCCAGGCAAAGATGTACATGAGTTTTATTGGGATTTTCTTTGTCCGATCCTAAGATGTTTCTGTGTAAATCAACCCCATCTGTAAACTCTGACAAGGGCAAAACAAACACAGTAAAGATTCAGAGAATTGACTGCGGTCGCAACTGTCGCATATTACAAAAGCCTGTCACCACAGGCATCCTTTTTGACTCAATGACTGACTGCTATCAGCAGGCAATCTTGTATTTGCTCCAGTCTGGTTTCTGAAGGAATGTGACAGGAGGATATCCCGTCTGTCAGCTGGAGAAGCCACTTCCTTCTCCTTTCCAGAACAACCTGTTAATTGCCTTTATGTGGCATTAAAAGGCTACCTTGCAGTAATGAGAATGGGTGTTTACCCTTTGAGTAGTACATTATAATAAATTTGCTAATTAAAACAGAATTGGAAGATATACCCTGAGGCACACACAAAACACCAAAAAGGGCCTGCATAACTACAAAAGGGTAAAGCAACAACTCCTATCAGATGATTCAAACTGTGCTTTGTCAGTATGCAAACACATTAGAGAGAAACCTCCCTAAACTCCCATTAGGGGGAGGGCAATTTAAAAAAAGAAAAAAAAAAAAATCAGATCAACCAATGGCAATACTTATCATGCAAAACCATGTCAATGATTGGCTGCAGTCTAAAAACAGCCCTATTATGATCTGATCCCATACTTGTATGGAGACAGTAACGCCATCATCGTGTCAGTGTTTTCAGAAACGCCGCGCTTCAAACAGCCGAAATGAACACGCAAAGCTCTAAATCCATGTTAGCTCAGTCTCAAACTTGGCTTTGTCCACACCGACACTGACAGAAGCTCAGCCAAAAGGAGCTTTTGGTCATCTCCAACAGTGACGGGTCCCAACTGCTTGGGATGACAAACATGAACCAAAACCATGGAGACAAAAATGACATCATCCCTATCTGTTCCCAGGAGCTCTCGCCTCAGCCAATCAGAGGATGAAATGAGCAGCGCAGGGGCAAGACAGTCATCCCTGCATGATCCTGAGGGGAGTGGGTGGGCCCAATTCCAATACACCCCCCCCCCTACATACTCTCCATGTGGAGACACAATGGGGCAGTGGAGGGTCAATTAATTAAGAGGTGGCGTATAGATCCAAGTTTCGGGAGCCAGTGAGTTTCACTGATCTTCTACTTGGGAATCTGTGGCAACTTGAAGTGCCACACAAGGCTTTATTCAGATCATGCGCCTTCCATCACCAGCTGGAAAATATATCTGTTCCATTTCGCTTGCATTCGCGTATTTACAACAGAGGCAATAAAGCATTTCCTGACATGCTCCCACTTTTTCCATTTTATTCATTTCTTTCTTCTTTTCCACTAAACTTTCTGACACAAAATAAGGCAGATTGTCAATTCATTAGTCATTTTTTAATTATATATGTGTGTATATACAAACTATAAAAGCCATTTAAGTTCATTTTTTTATTTTTAGAAACATTTTTCTTCCTGTGTTTGAATGAAAATGCAAATCTTTACAGCATTTCCTTTATAACAGTGAAAATGCTGCATATGCAGTTTTCAATAACTCTTGCTCGTTATAGTATATTGTGTGATGTTGCCAGGCTTCACACTGCAATTTTAGTTAATATTAAAAAGTTTGGAGTTTTACATTTATTGTAGCACACACCAATTTTAGTTCCAACACGCTGATTATAATAAAAACTGGTGTGAACCTGGCAAAACCTGTTAAATCTCGCCCTGCTTGCCAAAGCCTTGCATAGAAGATTGATAACCCTTATTTACTCTGTGCAACCTTTCCAAGGTGCTTTTAAAATGATCGAGTTTAAGAACTTCAGCGATGCTGATCAAACATCCCGTTTGCCAGTGACACGCATTAGGTTATCATTTGGTCTCTTCTCTAAAAGGCTGTCAGTGATTTATTTGGGCACGTATATAACAACCACATCCCTAAATGTGTGCATGTTCACCCTGCTACGGCCACAAATAGAAATTCACTCCGTTGAAAATATTGCAGTCTACATTGAATCTATTCTAGTTGTCTAGACTGGGTTTCAAACAAACACCTCATTTATGCCTCTTAAGAAAACACACACACAAACACACCTACACCTCTCTGAAGTCCAGTGATCTCACAGACACATTCTCATCTATCTTTTACAGGCTTCTCGCATAACGCAGACAAAAATCAGCTGCAGCCTGGACCTGCGCTCCAGCAGGTCCAAACATGTGATCAAAGCTGCGCACCACCTTGGCCATTCTACTTCCCGGCCCAAATGAAAGGGACATGACAAAGAGTCTTTCAGGAGATGAGTGACATCAAAATCAATGGTTTGCCTACGAAGGCAGCTGGTGACACCTAAACCCAAAATGTCACCGGCCTTTGAATAAAAGCGACTTACTCACGTACAACTTCTGATCCAGTTATAAGACTGAATGTTATCTGGGGGATTGACGGATGTTGTACAAGAGGATTTGCGGGGGCAGGAGTAGTAGGAACAGTTGGTCAATAGGCGGACAGTGTGGGATTATTTTGTAAAACAGGGACTCGCACACAGAATCAGAAGCAGTGCTCTGTCTGCCAGCATCACGTGACAGTTTGACAGTGGAGAGGAATAACTGCCAGTGGCCTCAGCCGTATCAGATTATAGCTCACCAAATGGAAAAGGCAAAAATAAGGAGGCTTATTTGTAGTGGTCTGAGACATGTCCTATTATCCATAAGTGGAAGAGCAGAGGGATGCAGAGGAGGTCTGCCAAAATAAAAGCTCACTGTTCCACAGGGAGACACGGGCTGCCAGAAGAGCTCTGCTGTGGAGAGACTGCAGCAAGCTATTTCAAACTCAAAAACAAAAATCCAGTAATAATGTAGCCAGAGTAGTTTCACAAGTTACAATACCAAAAACAGCACTTCTATAACTGTCTCCTGTTGTTTCCCTTTTTACAAATGAGATGCACTCAGGGCTGCAACTATCAATTATTTTAGTAATCGAGCATTCTATCGATTGCATATTTTAACTTCCGTACTGCAGTTTTTCACTGAGTGGATGGAGCAGCTACAAAGTTCTCTTTTCTTCACTTGCTGATCAGGTGGTTGATGGAGGACCTCCAGCTGTTTCCCAGTAAAGGTTTAATGGTGGTTAGATTGGAGGGGGGACGCTTCTGTTTTGGACGCTAGAAAAACGTTTCCTTTCACTCCACCTGAGCTCACCGTCTCTATAACGGCTCCGCCTCTTTGCGCTTGTGCAGACAGACTGCATGTAGAACAGCTGCCTGCTGCTATTGTGCTGCAGAGTTTTTGTTGAAAACCTGGGGTCTGCATGGGTGTAATGTTGTAATGCTTTATGCAAGCATTCTCCTAAATACACTTCTAGTGCAGGTCTATTTTTAATCACTAATCAGGGATTAAAGTATTAAAAATATTTTGACGGGGGGGCCTTCCTTCCGGTACAGAACAATCGCTAGTGCTAATGCTTACTAGCAAACTCTGGTTATAGCGAGCTGCTCTTGTAGCTAATTTAATACTACTAATAATAATGCCTTAGACTTGTAGAGCGCTTTTCACAGTACTCAAAGTACTTTACAATTTTGTGCACCATTCATTTGCGCCTCAATCATACTTGACGGTGGTAAGCTACTAATGTAGCCACAGCTGCCCTGGGGCAGTCCGACAGGAGCGTGACTGCCAATTCACGCCTACGGCCCCTCCGACCACCACCAACAACCACATTCACACTTAGGCAATGTGGGTTAAGTGTCTTGCCCAGGGACCCAATGACAGCACGCGCTCAGACGGGCACTCCAATCCGCGACCCTCCGGTTGCGAGGTGAGCACCTACCCACTGTGCCCCTGCCACCCACAGCTGAAATTCTCAGCACAGCAAGCACTTAACACAAACACGGCAGAGAGCGGTGGAGGTGTGGAAAAACATGTCAGCAATGACCCACTCAATGTTAAAGGGAAACTGTCGCAGAGACGGAGAACTTTTTTAGAATCTGAGGGGGTGTTTTTTTCCCCCTAACGTCTGATCCACACTCCAGTCCAGTAGGTGGCGGTAATGCAGCTCTAGACTGGTTTGTCAACTGCCATTAAACCCACAAGAAGTCAACAAGGACGGAGAATTTTAATGCTGATAATATGTGTGAAAACGTTCCATTTGCATGGAGACAACTGAGCGCTGCAGAGTTTAAATGAAGCATCAAGGCAGCAAATTTGCTTAGAGGATTTTTTATAATCGAATTATTGGAGTTACTCGAGGAATCGTTGCAGCCTTAGATGCACTGCCATCTGATGCTTCTACAGCACCTCCGAGATGTGACTGCAGCTCACCTCAGCTTGCAGGTGCTTCTTCAAAAACAAACAGCTGATCATCGTGAGAAACCAACAGACCAAGAGAAGGTCAGTATTAACTAAGCTGCAGGGGGGCTTTAACATGCAACTCTGCTGAAACACAGTGCACTTACATGCACTCTAAATATCTGTTTAAGTATGACACATCAATATCCTGGTTATTGGGCAGAGATAGTCATTAACAATGAATTTATCTTAAATATGCAAGGAGCATGTCACATTTAAACTGGCGGCCTGAAAAGCTAACAAAAAAACTTTAGTTCCACACTGCTCAAAAAAATAAAATAAAAAATGTAAAAGGAACACTTTAAAAAAAAAAAACTAAAAAAAAACAAGCAAAAAAAAAGAAAAACCACATCAGATCTCAGTGAGGGGAAAAATCATGCTGGATATCCATACTGATATGGACGGATGGCACATTGTTTGATTTTCTGTAGGGTGATAATTTTCATTTCCATCAAAATGAAAAAATGATGCGAAGGCTAGTCCATTATGCCGAAATTTCATTATAGCAACTCAAAATGGTACTTAGTATTTTGTATGGACCCTACGTGCTTGTATGCATGCCTGACAATATCAGGGAATGCTCCTGATAAGACGACATATGATGGCATGGGGGATCTCCTCCCAGATCTGGACCAGGGCATCACTGAGCTCCTGGACAGTCTGAGGTGCATCCTGGTGGCATCAGATGCCAGTCAATTTTCAGTGTGCCAGACAGTGAGCAGAGGACCCAGTAGAAGACTTTGTCATGAAGTCTGTTTCTGAGTGTTTGGTCAGAGACATTCACACCAGTGGTAATTTTGTAGGGCTCTGGCAGTGCTCATCTGGCAGAGCAGATCCTGACCCAGCTGATGGGTTAAGGACCTTCTACAGCCCAGTCCAGCCTGTCTCCTGGAATCTCCTCTATATTCTTGAGACTGTGCTGGGAAACACTGATTGACGTGGAGGAGCTAGACTACCTTTGTAGTGTCCAGGTATCGCCTCATGCTACCAGTAGTGACACTGACCCTAGCCAAATGCAAAACTGGTGAAAAAACAATCAGAAATGATGTCAGTGGCCTCCACCTGTGAAACCATTCCTGCTTCATCTCATTGTTGCCCCTCTGGTGCGCCTGTTGTTCATTTCATAAACATCAAAGCATGATTAAAAACCCCCTCTGGTACTGAACTGACCACATCAATATCCCAGACTTTTGACTTCAATTGTAAATTAGGATTGAAATATGTTTAAAAACACAATTCTACTGTAACTTCTATCATGAACTTATAGTGTTGACTGTTAACTGATGGTGTGTGTGTGTGTGTGTGCGTGCGCTCACCATGTGACTGACGAACAACACCACACAAACTTCCATAATTACATTGCAAGTAGCAGTGAGCAGAACAGCATGGCCAAGGTGGGGTGTATGAACCCATGAGTTAGCATCTATGGGGACTACAGAGGCCTGTGTGAACAGCAAATAGAACAGACAGGCCCAAACAGGCAGAAAATACAGTACAGTAAAGTCACTGATGGCTTACAGACATTGTTGCGTAATGTTTATGGACGCACTTCAAACAGAGAAGTTTATTGAAAAGGAGAAGGAGACACAAAGGAGGGGCAAAAGTGTGCATCCCCAAGTGTCGAGCTGCAGGGCAGTACAAAGGTAATTCTGCGACGAAGATGACAGAGTATCTTAACGACAGCTGAAGTGCATCCTTCAACATCCACAGAATGCATGAGCAAGATGCTATAATCCTCCAAGCCACGTCTGCACTCATCATTTTGTAATATGATAAACATAAAATACTCGAGAAAATGTGGCACGCATTTTCAAACCTGGCAATAACAGCAAAAGAAAATAAAGCAAACAGATTATGTACAGAATGTGAGGAAAGACTATAGGAATATAAAGATATTCCACGGGAGAAATTCATTGCATGCACTTCTGTGTGCATTTGTGTCAAGAAAAAGATGCAGAACTGCACTGTTTAAAGCTCAAACACAGGCCCATGTGGATCAAAGCTGAGAAAGGGCGAGGGGGGAGAGAGGGGTTTGTTTCAAGTGGGTTGTGCAGATGGTGGGGAAGGTAATAGAGTTGGGATGCAGAGAAAGATGTTGGCAGCAGGGAGGTTGGAGCGCTGGGAGACGGAGATGCAGACTGCAGTCGTGTCCTCCTCTGGAGAGAAACTGAAGGGGGGGTGTTAGTCACAGCGAGAGAGGCGATGAGATCGTTTTCTTTGGCTCTCTGAAATGCATGATGAAGTAACAGTCATAACCCTAGAAGTATTTAATATCCATCTAAGTCAGAAATGACTCATGACTGTAATTTACATCTGCACACAGGGCAAAAATAATAAAAATCTGATGCAATCTAATCAAGGTATGCACATATGTAATATGTTTTAGGACACAACGTAACAACTCCCTACTCACCATCCACTCCCTGAAAGAATTTTTTATTTCAAAAAACAGAAAAACTTAAAATTGCAGTTTAGCTTTTTGTGCTTTAGTACCCAAAAAAATAGTATGTATCAGCATGTTCAAAGCAGGACTCACTGCACTCATTTACCCTCTGAAAATCTAACGCTGGTTATGTAAGGGGATAAACTGCAGGGCCAGTGCATTGTCTCATCCAATGAGACAACAGACATGAACATGATACATGAGAGCAGAAAAGTTTTCTGTATTTAGTGAATTCATTTTGATGCTTTCATGATGCTAAAAGCACGCATGCATAACAGCCATTTGTAGTTCAACAGATAAATATGGTGTAATAAACACATTGACCCGTCACCAAAGAAAAGCACTAAAATTTATATTTTATCCAAATGTCGCCTTTTGGGATGTAGCCATCTGCAATGAAATAGTTTTTAAAATAGCCGCCAAAGCACTTTGAAAGCACTGGAGTCAAAAATCAGCCCAGCCCCATCTTTGCGAGTCTCTGACGCGTAAATAATCTTCTCCACGCGTCATAGAATAGGAGACTATTATAGAGAACCAAGTGGACTACAGTACAAGCAGTCCCAAACTTTGGCAGGAGGGAGGCTTTTTCCATCCATCGAGTCTGGATGGAGGAGATAGAGGCATTTGCAGCATCTCCTCCTCTCTGCCAGGCTTCCACAGTTACAGCCTCACTTGCTACTTTGACTAAGCTTTAAAACCTTGGGCACATCAGTAAACAGCATCTTGGAAAGCAATGTTAGCCACATGAATTTTGAAGAGAAAGACAGACGTCGCAGCTGCTGATTGTGGAGTAAAGACTGAACAAGCGGCGAAGACAAACCAGCCAGAATCGACCGACTATCGAGCTTGAAAACACTTTTGATTGATGGGTAGATAAATCCAAGCGTACCCTAGTTTACTGACCATGACTATGATCAAAGATGTTTAGCAGTCATCTGAGAACTCAGAGAATGGTTCATTAAGGAATCTGGCCACATTTGTTTGAGGACCAGAAACAGCCCAGCGTCATGAGAATGCCTGAAGGGTTTTCCTGTTGTGACACAGCAGGAAAGGATTCGGCAGCGGGCGTGTAATCAGGAAATAAGTGGAGCATGCGACTTTGAAGCTTGGGTCACTTTAAATGTAAATCAAGTCATTTCAAGCTTGTACCGTTTCTGTTGACATGTGCACTCACTTTGGAGTGCACACATCAGCACAGCGATAATATTCAACAACAATGACGGCACACCACCCCAGCCGCGCTACCTGATAAGATTCCCACGACCAAATCCACTCTAATAATTGGTGATGTGAGAAAACGAGGGACGGCAGTAATAAAAACACACATTACCTTTAAGACAAAACAGGTAACAGCAGGTAAGGTCGCTGCCCTGACCTTGACATCAAAAAGAGGTGCATGTGAGAACCCGAACGTCAGATGTGAATGAGCTATAACTCCCTTGTGCAAAGTCTGTATGATCAGATTGCACCAATGTATGAATAGCGCAGCTAATATTGTGTGTCCTGACTCCCACAAGCTCTATCCACACCCTCACCCAAACTACACCAAGCATGCATCCACTACAAATGCTTCCGTCCTGCTGAGTGCTACGTGTGAAAAATGACAAGTATGAAAAATATACAAACCAGATTCTCCCGAAGATGTCCAAAGTTCATTGGTGGAGACGAAGGTCGCAAAACCGTCTTTACCAAAGTTTAAACAAAGGTTTATGCTCAAACAATGGGCTCTGGCAGAGATACAATGCTGGTATATACAATGCTTTTTCAGCACACCCATCCACTCAACTTCCTCTCCAAGGCTGTTTTGCAGAAGTGTAGCCTGATGCCACTTCTGTCAGCACCACTATTTAATAAATGCAATTATAGTATCTGTCATAGAAAGGCTGACCCTGCTATGATTTACAGCTACAAGCCTTTATGGCTGATCAATCCCATTTCTGCATTTATGTTGATTCTTCAACATTAATGGCTGCGTGTTTCCCCAAGTGGAGAACCCAAATGCATACCGAATGCATGGATGATCATTTACTGGCTTACACTTCACACGAAGAGAGCGCAGTTCATACTTCACACTTATGGTAAAACATAAAATTTGCTACAGGAGTACGACTTGCCAAGCTAGCTTAGCAGTGCACATACATTCACTTAGTGGGACACGAGTGCATACAGAATACTGAAGTCCAGCCTGCAGGGTTGCAATTCTGGGCACACTTCAATGCATGGATCAGGACAGTCTAAAAGGGGCGCTTGTCTCCAACAAATGGACTCCTCTTTGAAATGCCAGGCGTGTTGGGTTTGGTGTCCTAATTCATGTGCGCGGGAGGACAAACCTGAGAGCTAAATGCACACAAGGACAAGCGCGCACACACACACGCAATCTTGTCTGATCATGTCAAAAGAGGCAGCAGTCCCAGGCCAAACCTGACACAGTTCTTTCACACAGTAAGCTTTTTATCCTGCAAAGGCCCTACTCTGCCTCTGCTGACAGCAGTAAAATAAGCTGCATTCAAGTCAGATGCATTGAGAATGCATTGTTTATTACTGAAGTCATTTTCTTCAACTTTAACTCATTTCTACAGAGGAAAGCTGAAAAGGAAGCCTCGTACACGCCACAACATTTTCGAACGAATGTGTCGAGCCACTTTCCCATGCAACTTCATGCAACATTTATGCAACGAAAGCAAACGTTGGAACATTTGGGCATTGTCCAGGGAAGATTCTCTAGTTACATGAAGAGCAAATCCTAAACTTTCCACCTTATTGTTCTTTTATCGTGTCCTCATTCCTTTCTGCAGCCTTCTGTGAGGTAAACAGAAACCTTGCTGCGGAAAGAAACTTCAGCATGAAAAAAAAATATTGAATTTGCTGGTGAACCCCCAAAATATCTAATCCCTGGGTTGGCTACAGTGAGGCTCTGCAGTAAGAAGTATGTCGCTAATTGAAATAGCTGTAGTTTTCTTACACCAAGTGGTGTAAAATAACATCCATTTCTTTGTGTTGTTTCTTTTTTACTTTTTATTTCAGTTTTCCCCTGGATCCCAATTAAATGGCTGAGACTTTTTATTTATATATATATATTTTTAATATGACTTCAGATGTTCCTTCAGCAGCATCACTGCCAAAAAACTCTTTTGTTTTGGTCGACACCATTTCTGGTTTCACGAAATCATTACTGCCACTTTTGTTTTCACTTCCCCCTGAAGTGTTTAAAACTAAACACTTCTTAAATTTAAGGTAAATTTAAAAAACAAATGAAGCTGCTGTTTGATATACCATCACCATTTCAATGACTCTGGTGTGCCTGAGAGCCGAGCTGGCCCCCTCCATGCATTTCCTCACCACTAATTTCCTGCCTGCTAAAGAGAAAAAAGACAGGAAAACCATCTTCCACTGTGATACACTACTTATTCTATGCCATCTGGACTGAGGTGACTTCCTCCGGTAGCAACCAGTTCCACATGGACTGCCTGAAGCCAGAATACAGCACTGTGCAAAAGTCTTGATTCACTCCTCATTTCTTTATGTTTATGGTTTTAAGAATTACTTCTCCGGGCTTTCTGGTGGCCCTTCAGAGTTTATCTTCGGACCATGACTGCTTTTCAATCATTTTCAGTCCACTCCTTGCAGCTGATCATTTTCAAAGCAATGATTTTCTTTGTCTGTTAAGCCGCTGACCTATGAATAATTCAAGCATAAAAAGGCACCTAACTCAAGGGATGAACCAATGTTGTGTCTACACATGACAGACAGCTTGGCAAAGAACCAGTTTTAAAAATCATCTCTTTATGCACTTTGCTACCAACACGTTCCCAGTTCTTCAGTTGAATCTATGAAAAATGCCAAAGATAAAAACAATTTGGCAAAAAAAATATAAATAAAATCATATTTTTGCACTAATAAGGTGATTCCCAAAGAGCTATTAGCCCAAAACTTGTGTGCAACATGTACTTTTGGGGAGAAAAGGGGGGGGGCTGCACAAGAAGCTATACAAGTGGCAGACATTTAAAAAAAAAAAACACTATCTAGAGTAGATACAGACATATCTGAAAGTCATAATTCTTGAGAAACATGGGGGAAAAATCTAGCAAAGACCTAACACAGGACCTGAGAGATGGTCCATCAATGGATTTATCTGTTCACCGAACCCTCAACAGAAATGGTCTCAATGGAAGGGTGACTGCCACGAAGCCATTCTTCAGAAAAGGAAACAAGGGAAAAGGCTAAAGTACGCCAAATTACACAAGAACAGAAATGGGGTGATTAATCTCAATTTGAAATGTTTGGCTCAAATCATCAATATGTACGGAGGCGGTCAACACTGAGTGTCTACAGCCATCTGTAAAACATGGTGGCGGCTCCATCACGGTTTGGGGCTGCATTTCAGACAGTGGTGTTTGGGAGCTCGTCAAAATTGATGGAACTACGAACGCACAAACGTACCATCAGATTTTCATCCACCATGCAATACCACCTGGAAAGCATCTAATTGGCAACAGCTTCATAAACACAGTGCCAATGCAGTAAAAGCATGCCTGGATAGAAGACACCATCAGTCATGGACTGGCCTCCACACAGCCCGAACCTCAAAGGTTGCGTGAAGTTGTGTGATAACAACCTGATATAGCATACTGGCATCAGTTTTTGACAGCCAGGTAAGCTTAGGTGGGAATCAGCTCAAAATGGGGAGGAGTATTGACTGTTTTCATCTATCTGCGTTCTACTTAGTGTAAACCATTTCTTTTTGTTAGTGTTTATAATACATCTTTTCATTCAAATTCTTAACCGGTATTGGCAATCTCAGCATCAGCACGTTGCAACTGGAAGAAATTGAACTGCCACAACCTTAATATGCACTTCTATTATCCATTGCAGTCATTGCAATTTATATCTATGATTCCCTAAGGGCACAAGACAAGTTTACATAAAAGGCAAACTCCAACACGCCAAAATTTAACCAAGGGAAATTAAATGGTATGCCGACTGTTAGCTTGAGTACCCACTCGGTGGCGATATCTAAATGCTGTACATCATCTGGTCAGCCAGCAAGCAGTTTTTCCAGTTGAGCAGCATGCCTGTCTCACAGAGCGATTTCTCCAGCTGACTGACACCAGCCTACTGCAGGGACAACCGCTCTTACGCTTTAGATCCCAGGACAAATAAGTTAAAAATAATTTTTAAATGACCTAAAGGGCTATGCTCCACTGCTAGTAACTTCAATGGCAACATCACTGCAACACTCCTACAGACATCCCAGAGAGAATGAAAAATGAAGTTCGAGGCCCTCGTGTCTGTGCTCTGCCCAAAGGCCAATAATCATCTGTCAAAGGCAGAGCTTTCATTTTTTTCCTGTCCTATATTTAGGAGACAAAGCCTGATCAGCCTAAGTACCGAATTCAATTTAAAGGGACATCATTAATCTACACTCATTAAGCATTTGTGCTATGCTAATGTAAGCACCTCTTTCCTCTGATCAGCGTGTGATTTTATTATTTTTATTTATTTATTTTTGGGTGTGTGCAAAGCAAAACCTCGCACTTCTCTGCGATCATCACCACATTTCAAAAATTTGAATTATGCCAATGCGATACCCTCCATCCCGTTGAACTGCATTTGTGTTTCCATGGAGAAAACGCCCGGCAGTTTAAGCTTCGCACTCTGCATCACAGTACCACCAGGTTTCTCACTTAGCTGCCAGTAATTAACAGCTGGCTGAGAATGAGAAAATCTGTTATGAGGGGGAAAAACATAAAATTACACTCTCAGACTCCAGCAAAAACAATTCCAGATGCCAGAGGAAGAAAATAACAAACAGAAGCAAAACAAGCGCACAAATAAAAGGTCGACGGACAACAGTCAAGGAAGAATATTCTCCTGACTCAATCAAATGCTCGGTTTGTAGCAGGGTGCACTGAGGGATGCACTACATCCGAGCTGTGCTTCTGTTTGTTCAGTGTCCTGACATTCCTCAGAGACAATCCTCTCCCTGTGCTCAACAAGCCACACAGCAAGTCCTTGACATTTCAGTTGGTGTCTGTCCGCTTAATGGGCAAGGGACGCTCATCCCTATGAACAAGGCCAGTCTGCACGCTGGAAACAAATGCACGTTCAATCTACCTGATACTTTGGTCTAAAGCACCTCACACTGACTCTGCAAATAGGAGAGGGGAGATGGGGACTCAGTGACTTGCTTAAGGACACCACAACAGGGGATTTGATTATAAAATAACCAAACCGTTCTCATCAGTTCTGCTCCACTTACATCTTAGCTGAAATAAACACCTGAAATGGTCGGTCATTAAAATACCCAGAGACTGACAGAAAATTAAAATGCAGCAACTTGGTGACTACTTTATGTAAATTCCCAAGACATTTTCTGACTTCCTTTCTAATCAAGACAATTAATTGGAAAGAAAAAACAAACAAACTAGAACATAAACATGGAAACTGAGTAAGTCATCTTTAGTTGCAGCCCTATAATTAGGAAAACAATACAGATGTAACTTCAGTGGCAACGTCACATACTTTATGGTAAGAAAAAGCAAAGCTGAGAGTGTCAGACAATTAAGTTATAAACCAGAAAAGGTTTACAAAGAAAAAGGCCTTTCTATAATCCCCCTTCATAAAAATGAGCAGATCACTTGGGGTCCAAAGAGGACATTTTTCCCTTCTGCTCTTCAAGACGACGTCTAGGCTCTGAAGCCTCTGTGTTTATTGCAGGAGAAAGCTGATGACTACCCTGTTATCCTTGGCCAGCTTAGTAAAACTATCAGTTGAGACTGTCTGAGTGTTACTGAGGTTGAAGCCACAGAACTCCTGTGTAAACTCAATGCAAAAGGCACAAGGTTGAATATGGCCCAGTGTTCGCAGTGCAAGCAATGACACCGTTCTGTGAGCAATCGTTCAAACTGCTAATGGCTTCAATAACACGGGCTGGTGACTTTTCATTTCATACCAGATGTTTTATGGTTCCATTTGTTTTAGAAAGTAAACACAGTATAGCTTTAGTGTTCCTCTACTTGGGAAAATAAATAAAAAGATCCACATCCGACATCCAAATCATTACATTTTCTTGATGTCACCATTGACATATTCTCCTGAAAACACACTGAGCGACACTGGTTGTGTGTGTGTGTGGGGGGGTTTTGTTTCCTCATAAACACCCTACTGTGAACACATACTACGAATCTCTTTCATAACTAAACTATCTGGCTAGAAGTCCTGCTGCCAGAGATGGACAGAAACATCAGCTTCCTTGTCATTCTTCCATGAACAAGTTTACATTCAGGCGCTTTCCTTGTTTATGGAAGAAAGTCCGCAGCTGAAGCCGAACGGGAGGGAGGGGAAAAAAAAACAAAAAAAAACCTTGACCTCAAAACACCACTCTGTGATGCAAGCATTCATCAAGAGATCTTCAAGTGCTGCTGATAATTTTTGAAGCATCCATCACCTAAAATAGGCTGCTGTCAGCCCGGGCCTGCTCCGTCTGTAAGGCCCGCTGAGGGACGCGGTTCCATGCGGAGCCGACTTTGCAGCGCATGGCTGGGGTGCCAGGGCTCGTCTAACTGGACCCACGCCAGAGTTCAACTAATCCGTTTACATAGCACTCTCTAAACTTTAAGCTCTCTGTGTCATTAAGTCTTATGATCTGCTCCCTCATTAACTCAGGCCTCCCTCCGTCATGGTCAAGAGTTCAGTTGGAAACATGTCCTATTAAAGAAAAAAAACTCAGAGTTTCATCTCATGTTCCGTTTCAATAAGGAGACATTATCAACATCACGTCATGTCAGCTGCCAAAGTGGTTAGAGGTACTTCAAATGGCCACATTCAGAGGAATCCCCCCGAGAACTAAACATCACAGAGTGAGGCACGATGTGATAATCGCTGACCAGTTGGGACAAGGATTATGCACACATTTTCAGACAGACAGTCTCTCCTCAAGGGCATCCGTGGTTCCACTTGGTTGTATGCAGAAAAAGAGAAACAGATGTATGAAGAGATATATTCAAGTCCTGCACACATTCTCACATCTGTACACATACCAACCACAATGTGAAACGAGTGAGACTGTCGAATAATTAATTTTCAAAACTGCAGCCGAATAGAGACACACACACACACACCTCCCCGATTCCAACGTCGACGCAGTGTAGATGAATGGTGTTTCCGACCCAGACGAGTATTAGTTTTAGTGCCTCAACTCTAAATTAAGCTCACATCTCAAGTCTACAGTTCTGCTTCACAGTTCTCTGAATCCCAACTACGTTCCCAATACAACTAATAGGAAGATTATTAGCTGCACCATAAGAACTGCAACTCAGCCCACAAAAATCAGAAACCACATCTCGTTTAAATGTGGCTGGTCT
Source organism: Pterophyllum scalare (assembly GCA_024447675.2). NCBI lineage: Eukaryota > Metazoa > Chordata > Actinopteri > Cichliformes > Cichlidae > Pterophyllum > Pterophyllum scalare. The sequence goes on along the minus strand of JAMQGT020001368.1, from coordinate 17,178 downwards.
CCAGTTTAAGGTCACATCCTTGGGCAACACCACAACTCTTCCAGAATAGCTGCCATTTTTTCTATCGCTCCCTCAGACTGCCAGCCCGGCCAGTTGCATGCCTGTGACGCATGCTGGATCTCATCCACTGAGTCAAAATGGCAACCGTTCAACATGAATTTCATTTTGATTATATTTAAGATTGTACGGGTGTGGCCGAACGCCCTGTTCAGAATGACATGCTGGCCACAGCTGAGGTTTTTCTACCACCAAAAATGCTCTTTCAGATGCCTCAAGATGGTACAGCAGAAGTCAGAATTCACTTTCTGACACTAGGGAACCGATTCAAAATAAAACCTTCATCGGTAATGAAAAACAGACGGTGAACTCTTCCATAAAAACCGTGCTTTGGCGACCCAGTGCTAGTCACCAATAATGATCCTCAACACATAAGCCAGGTCGGTTTGACACAAAAGTTATTGTTTGCTCTCTATGCAAGCTCGAAGTCCAGGGTGAAATCACAGCTGCTTCCAGGGAGCAATAAAAATGTTGCAGCTGTGCTGGAAGAGATCCAGAGGTGCACAAGGAGCTGACCCTAAAGCAGAGACTGACAAAATATAAAATCTTTGTTTGTTTGTGTGGGATTTCCCCCCCCCAGAGTCACAGAACTTTACGATTGTAGCTCAGATGCATAGAGTGTGGGCATGTACACAAAATGTGCAGTCATTAAATGCAATTTTTTTCAGTGTAGCAGGTAAATCAAAAGAGATGCATGAAATAAAAATTGCACAGCATCTACCCAGCTTTTAAGGTTTACTCTACTCAAATGTGTAGGTCACCACAACTTCCGGTGCCCTTCAATTAGGGTTGTGCGATACTGACAAAAAAAAATAGATATCTTGAGGTTTTTTGTAATTTTATCGATAATGATAAACAATATTTTGCATTATTTAAAAATGTGTTTATAAAGGTCTTATATTTTACTGACTTGCAGTTCTTAGAAGTGCAAGCTAGTCGGGGGTCACTGAGGGGTGCAATCCCAGCATCAATGGGCAAAGGCGAGGTACACCACGGACAGATCACCAGTCCATCGCACGGCCAACACAAGCACACATTCGCACCTACGGGCAATTTAGAGTAACCCATCAACCTAACATGCACGTCTTTGGACTGTGGGAGGAAACCGGAGTACCCGGAAGAAACCCACTCAAGCACTGGGTGAACACGCAGACTCCACACAGAGCGCCCCTGACCGGTAATCGAACCCGGATCGCCTCACTGTGAGTGAAGATGATCCTCCCCTAGGAATTTAAAGCTAAGGCGGCAGACTGCGAGGCTGGCGATGTCTGAATTTCTTCCCATGGCACAATGCGTTCACTCATTTCCAGCTTTAGGTGTGTTGTTTAGGCAGCTATGCTAGCGCACAGCATGGGCACTCTTAATGCGCACGCGCAGCAGCCTATACTAAGGAATGAAGTAGTGAACGCGTGGAGTCGAGGCGTTTTGATTGTTGTTTCCCCCCCAGTCAGTAGCGTACTCGATAACATCAGCTCGAGCATCGTTAACAGGGCAATTAAGATATGGCACACCCCTACGTTCAATACCAAAATTCTGAAAACTATGTGCTATCGAGTACTATAGTCTGCATATGTACCAAGTAGAAAAAACTGATACTAAAAATCTGATTAAGTATGCATCAGAAGAAAAGGGCTATGGTCTTCTTAAAGTCCAGATTGAAGAAAAGAAAAGGCCACCAGGAGTTAGGCAGAAATGGTAGCAGCCTGCCTTAACTAATATTTGATGAGCTACAAAGACATGGTGCCAAGTCACCAGAAGCAGAGGAAATAAACAGGCCTGCAGCTGAATACATCTGCACATACCAGTACTGCTCTAATCTGTATTTTAAAACAATTATGCCTCTTAACTTTGTCATTTTATTTCCCCTGTGGTATCAAAATTAATATCAAGTATATTTCTGGGTATCGGCGAGGGTTTGGAAATTCTGCTATTGGGACAGCCCTACTAGCATGCTATAGCTGACAAAACTCGCCCTGCATAATTTCCGATTTGAGAATGCAAGTACATCAACACGAAACTTTTGATAGCATAAGGTTGAAAAACATTGTTTGTTTTTTTTAATATTAAATAGCACACCTTCTCACCTATTATGGTGCACGTTGCCCCATAAAACTTGACAGTATACAAGATTTCCTCGGTATTCCCAACAACCGTCTGAACTTGTAGAAATATCATTTAATCTTCTGTCAGGGATGCTTTAACGACCGCGCGTCTTAACACAGATTTCTTCCTTAAATTATCTGTAATACAAAAGTCATTGCAGTCAACTGTTAACTTTAAAGTAAACAGCTGTGGATCACAACACGAGCTTAACTTCTGAGATGTAAATGAACTTCAAAAGGAGAGCAGCAGTCTTCCCACAATGTGAGAACTCTGTAGTCAGCATTTTACAACCTCCTGCTTCACATGTCTCTCCCTCTTGGCCTAAACAGTTGTTCTTCCCCATTAATGACTCCATACCATGTTCAGTATCCTGGGAAAACCCCTCTGGCAATTGATGATAGTGACAGTTTTTTTTTTTACCATCACATCAATGTCATGACGTCAAACACGATATGGACAGCAGCTCACTTACATGAATGCCTCACAGTGAAGCAGCATTTTTGGGATTGGCGGGAGTGCTCAAAATGCACAGCACAGCAGAGCTGCACAGTGGGAAAAGTGGGAATGTGAGCGTCATCGTCTGATGCAGAAGGGGCTGAATTTCTCACAACCTGGTAAGGGGGGGGGGCATTTTAGAGCTGCTGACGATAATCAGATCTTTAGTTGTTCGAAGCTTTTTATGCAATGCCAGTAATTTTGCACTTAAACTCCTACTTTGCAACATCGTTGCAATTTGCAAGAGCTTTCAAGGCTGGGTAGATATAACTCGGTTTTAGGCGTATTTGAGTTGCTGCAACCTGACCACCCCACCCCCACCCCCCGGTTCACACCGGAAGCCTCACTCGGCTAATTTTTTTTCCCCCTCAATTCATTCATCCCAGTGTGTCTTTAACAGGCTCTTTTAGGAAATGAAATGCGGTGCCAGGTCATGTATTAGAATATTTTTCACAGCAGTTTGGTCAAGGGCATAGTCAGCGGCCCGGGGATCATCAGTGAAGCTTTTAATCCTGCACTGTGCTCGTTTTGGAAGCAGGAACCCCTGGCTGGTACAGCCTGGTGACATGAGAATCAAACAGTTGAACTGTAAAATTTTTAAGGTTTATGACCTGACACGAGGGAGCTCTACTGCACATGCTCACATCTTGGTCCAGCATCTCTGAATAGGTGTGTAAAAAAACCTTTTCACATAAACTCAGGACAATGTCAGGAGAACCAGGCCAGACTTTGTTGGAAAAAAAAAATGTTTATTTATATATAGATGTGTTTGCACAACTGAAGAAAATTATTCAGGCAAGGGACGCTGCCTGGATGAAGCACGTTTGCTGACTGTGCATTCACAGGACAACAACCTGCGTTATCCTCACACGTCAGACTTCTCACTAGAGACCTCAGAGGTTAAAGACCCTTTAACATCCAATCTGTAATGGATATAAAAAAAAAAAAAATTAAAAAAAAGGTGGCGCGATGGTTCTCCGATTTCATTCTGTGGCACCTGAGCTTGAACGAAATCACTTTAGAGTGGCAGGAGGATGAGTAATCCTTCCTGAGTTTAAACAATGCCTCAAAGTACGCTTGGTATGAGCACGCCTCATGTGCAAACAAATACAACTGCTTAAATGCTTAGATAATGTCAACCTGAGTCAGTACTTTGGAAATACCCTGATAATATCAATAACATTGCGTGGTTGGCGAGAAAACAGGAGGAACAATCAAGTTTTACTGATGTAAACGAACGTGAACAAACGTGTGGCCCGTTTGCTACTATGTGTCAAACCCGGTGCCGGTTGTTTGGCGATTGCGGTGAAGAGGAGCACAACCTGAACGCCGTCTTGGTAACATATACTCCTGATTCAGACTTTTCCTGCAGGCTCCGGTGGATCTATGACACCACCCTTCATCAATATCAAGCAAAGTTTAATGTACCATTTCATGCGTGCAATTGTGTTGCTTGTCTGAACAACATGGGGCCAGCCTCAATAGCGCCGGCTTTCACTTTTAAAGATGAAGAATGTATCTAGTGGAAAACGTTTTAATTCCATTAAGACCGGGAAAGCAACAGTTAACTCTCACCCAGCGTGCATACCTCCGAACCCCCGTCAAAGGCCGCTGCACACTAATTAAAAACAGGCATTTGTGTAATGAATTGTGTAACATCTTCAGCACACTAAAGCGCATTGAAATGACATCAGGATAAGATTAAAAACAACGGACAGATTGGGTTCGGTCAACGGGAGTTGACAGCTGCTCAAATTTGATGATTTCCTGAGCTTGATCCACACTGAGGGAGGTTATCTTTGGAGATCCTATATTTCATAATAATATATACATATATTTGCACACACCATCATCTTTAAAGACCAGTTTCTTCTATTTAAAAAAAGAAAAGCATCTATGAAAGCTCTTAAATATTCTTGTATAGTTGGCCGTGTCTGTATCAGTAGATACCCAACATAATTAGACAATAAGTCAGTTTATGTAATTAACCCAAAATCCAAGAGCCTGCTGATGTCTGGTTGTCAAAAGCGAGCATTAAATTGTTTTATATAATACTTGATTGGCCATTTTTGGATTTAAGTCTGCTGACTGTTTGCAGAAACCATCTGGGGGTTTTGAAGACTTGTGACAAGACTTTTATTAAACAATTAATTTACAAGAAAAAAAAAACAATTAAAAACACCTTCTCCTATTGTCTTGAAGAGGTCACCGTCGTGTTGTAAATCTCTGCCTCAGGGGTCGAGTATTGAACACAATAGAACCGGTCTCCTCCACAGGAAGCATCACCACTGTGAAACTGTATATGGTCACGTGCTGTGTGCTGGTGTGAAAATGACACAACAGACACCCGATATCCGGCGGAGGACTGAAAAACGAGCCAAATATCAAAAAAAAAACTCCAGGCACGCCAACATTCCGGTCACTTTAAGGTTCGGAGCACAGGGTGTCATTTGAAGCACTTGCCACACTCTTCGTTAAACGGGTGAACATTAGGGATAATCTACCCCATGATCTGTGGAAGGAAAAATAGCAGCGAGAGTATCATCTGACACTTTACCCCCTCCCCAAAGACATTCAGAGGAATTAAAGCCGTTTGCTCTCAAGTCCAGTCGGATATCTGTGCGCGAGCGCTGCACAATGTAAACACTTATCCTGGCGTCCTCATCTTTCTAATTCCTTGCTTATGAGATGGCTACAGGCCCTCAGAAGTGGACTGCTCCCCCCTTTTCTGCAGGAAGCATTCCCCTCTAATGACCGCGGAAGTTACAAGAAGGTCCGTACAAACAGTGAAACGGGAGAAAACACCCAACCTAAATTTGGCCTTATTAAAAGCTGGGTCGGCCAAAGACGCTGTGATCTTCAACACAACATCTGTGGCCAGAGGACTTCCTGAGACTCTTGCTCACCCTTGGTTGAATGAAATGGGTCGGGTGGGGCTCGGGCAATAAACGCAGATATAAGACGATAAAGTGACTAAAGCGTTCTGGATTTGAGGCAGTGCGTTCTGTTGTGGGTGAGGAGTGCGCGAAGGGCTCTGGTTTATTTTATTTAGACCAAAAGCCTCAGCGGCGCCACTGCCGCCACAGTTCCATCGCCCTGCATTAAACGGCAGCGAAGTCGGGCTTTTCCAGACGATCACCCTCTGCTAAAGGCATAGTTGTGAGAGCTAAGTGAGCTTCGTGCTAGTAACCACCAAAAATAAAAATAAAAATCCTGTGTAGCACTAGGCAGTAAAACTAATCTTACTATTCTAACGCAAGATTTAAATTTTAAGGTCTTTTCCGGACCTTAAAAGCTTTGTTACAAGTAAGTCAGGCTTCAGGCTCAGTACATTTTAGGTAGCACAATTTCAATTTTTGTTGAGCAGCATGTTTGAAACAACAGCATCTTATAAATGTTTAATCGCCCCAACTATCAAAAAGAAAACAACACTGTCCAAATAATTTTTACATTAGGTGGCAAATTTTCATTTTTTCACATGTAATATCTGTCCTTGTTGTCTGGAAATTGTAATTTAAAAAAAATAAATAAATGAAATAAATAGCTTTCTGACATACAGTTGCAGCATTATGAAACTTCAAAGTGGAAATCTGTTACACTCCAATCACAGAAGTCCTGTATAGCACAATGTCAAGCGCACACACACACACGACCACACCGTTGCATTCCAGCTCACGTCCTATTACCCACATGCGATGTTTTACAAGGGAAAAAAATGCCACTGATTAAAGTGTTTCGCATTGTGAAACTATTTCAGAAATGCTACTGTACACACCTCGACTTTGGTCTCTGCAGCAATAAAAAGGAACTGGTATCATTTCAGCACACAAGGTTCATGGAGTAACTCTTGCAGAGATCTGCTCCTGGCTGCTCACGCTGAATTATTCAAAGGGAGAGGAGGATACAGCACGAGCTGGGCCGCTATCATTACAGCAGAAAGGGATGAGCTTAAAGTTGGCACACGGATGGGCAAAGCATTAATAAATCATGAAACCTGAGTAGCTGCTTAACAATGTTTGAGCCTTAAAGGAGACTAGCCAGTAACCCCCAATTATTCAGATTACCACCACTGTTAATCTGCAGCAACTTCAATTCATTGCCATTTTCATCTCACCAACCATCCACGTATTCTGAACCACATCCAAGCCAGTGTCACTCAAAGTCAAGATTGCATTAAGTATTTAAACACTTTAATAGGCATCATCACATTATGATGGTATAAATGGCCAGTGCTACAGAAAACACTGTTCTGCGATCCTGCTGTAACCCCAGCATCATCTTATCTGAGCTCACTGACCAACCTTGAATACTGAGCTAATTCAAAGGTTATCTGCAGCTACAAGTTCTCCTTTCTTCCCCCCTTGTATCTGCATTCACGTGTCAGCTCCATCACGTCTCCAACGGTCAGCTGGCCGCTGGCTGTGCAGTTTCCCTGTGTGTCCTGCAGGGCCCGGTGCCTGCTCACACGGCCGTGCAGCTGAAGGAAGCTTCTTCTCTGATAATTCTGCCTGCACTCTTACATAACTTTTTTGGGTTTTTTTTAAAAAGTCCCTGACTGTGTTCTCACTCTTTCTGCTCTCGCACTGTTGATTTGCTCAACTCCCATCATTTGTCTTCAGCGGTTTGAAGTTAAGTCGGGATGTGCAAGTAAGGCGAACCCGGTAAAAGTGCAGAAACATGACTCTTTATAGCTTTTCATTAAACAGAATATACATATATATATATATATTAGGCCTATCCAGTTGCTAACTGCATTGCCCCGATGCCAAAACACTTCAGTCCTGCAGCCCTCCTCCTGCAGCCTGCTGGCTAACTTGCTAGTAGGCTAATCTCCGCTGGCAACTTTCAGGGGCACGAACCCGTGAACTCACAACTTGGGTGCCATGTCTACAAAAGTGTGCGCGTCCATAAACGCGTCAGAAATTCGCATTGTATGCTTCGAGGGTGCAGCAAACCACGGACTGCTCAGTCGTGTGCCACAGTTAGAATCCCGGTGGAAGTTTCGTGGGTTTACAAACACAAGAACCACAATGGCGGTGCGCCTTTCTTTGAAAGCACTAGCACACGCTCCGCGTGTTGATGATCAAATTGTGCAAACCAAGCGCAAGAGAGTAGAAACGAGCACCTCTTTGCACCCCCCCCCTCTTCTTTCATCTTGCATTTGTGTGAACTTTGCGCCATATTGAGCGTACCCGCAGAGCCTCCTGCGCAGCGCAATATTGTTTTCAGGAAAACAAAAGCCACAAGAAAACAAAGTAGCCGCCACTCACCTTGGCGATAGCCTTCTTATATCTCATGACAGCCTGCTGGATGAGTGTGTGGACTTTAATATTTCCATCTCCGCACGGCACAACCACCCGGGTCCTGCCAAAACACACCAGTGACTTTCATGGTTTAGTATCCGAGATCTTCAGCAGATTCGGAGCGAAAACACGAGAGAGGAGGAGGAGAAATCCGCGAGAAAATAAAAAGGAGCATGGGTTTTTTGTTTGTTCGGCTCCGAAGCTGTCCCGGTATTCCTTCACAGAAGCGAGGACTAAAGGTCTTTCCGCCTCTCCCCGCCGGACGACATTGTTTTCTGCGTGTTTTCTGACCACCTGTTTAGCTGTTTCTCTCTCTCTCCTTCCTTCCTTCCCTCTCTCGATCCCAATCCCTGTCTCTCCCTCTCTCTCTCTCTCTCTCTCTCTCTCTCTCTCTCTCTCTGCTGAGCTAATGCTCGGTCATGTGTTGCCTTTACGTATACCTGGGAAAGTCGACTTGAGGTGGACCAACTTAAATTAATAAAGGTAATACCGCTTTATTATTAATCAGTGCTTCACTTGGAAATTCTTATTACGCTCTGTTATTGTGAGCGTGTGGAATTGGATCGTTTCAGTCTGTCATACAAGTAAAAGCTTTCTCTTTTTATATTAAAACTTAGGGGTAAATGGCTTCTGCTGATGCCTGCAAGTGCTTCCAGCTTTTTCCTGAGTTTCATTTACTCAGCTATAAAGCAAATTTTATTTAATAATTTAAAGGCATGGGCCTCTGTTGATTAAGGCAAAACAGGCTGGCAAAATAACGAAATAACACAGAGATGATGAGCAATGTTGAGTAATACATAATCCCAGCCTATGTGAACTAGAATTGCTGTTGCAGGAAGAAATTAAAAGATTTGGAGCCTGTGAAACTGGTATTTACGAGCGGTACTTGGATGCAACGGCGTGCAGGGCTGGCCGGAGTTGCACTGTGACTCCGCGCTGTGGTCAGCGTGGGTAATGTTTGGCGCCGGGGGAGGGGGGATAATGAAAATCAATACATTGATTGATAACAAAGCAGAAGACAGCAACTTACTGCAATTTGCAATTCTGATTTACGAGGACAGAAAGTTGCGTCAAATCCTTGTTATTCTTTGACTTAGGGAGCTGCTTTAACGTTAAGACTTGAGTTTGGTTTTAAAGGAAGAATTAGGATTAGGCAGAGATTAGGTCTGGTAATAGGAAATGACTTAATAAGTAATTAAAGACTTGGGTGTTATGTGTGATTCCTCCATAGTCCAGATTTCTTTTTAACTAACCATTATAACATCTAATTTAACAACACAACTCTCGGTAAAAGCCCGTCTTCTTTTGCACTCAGTCATTTATTAATTTCATTTAATGCCCCACCTGGGCTTGAAACAAGCCCCTTTACAAAAACCAGTCCAAACCAATGTGGGGAGGTTTCAGGAACAGCTTCCCCAGCACATGCATGGATTACATGGATACCCATCCCCTGGCTGAACGCTATGAGTTGCAGAGCCAAGAAAGGCTGCATTGCAAGATTTAGTACAAGGAAAGAGAACTGCTGAATTTGAAGTACGCAGTGTGTGTGTGTGTGTGTGCGGTTTATATGGTCAGTGTTTAAACAGGATTGCTCCACCATGTAGTGCCAGGGTGCAGCTGGGAAGCTATTTTAACTCTTAACGCAGCTGGAGCACTCACAGGCCACCAACCACAGCCACAGCAGCTGTCGCAGTGGATTAAACGGCCTCACCTTTGGATGTATGAGCACTTGTTTATTATCATTTGTACAATGATGTAACAGAGGAAATGTGCAGTCACACTGGCAAAGCAAAAGAAAATAACATATAATTATAGTGTGAGTGTGTGTGTGTGTGTGTGTGGGGGGGAGGTGTTGAAAGAAGACTTGAAACATTTGGCTGATGTTCTGGTACAGATACATGTATATATGTAGCTACAGTGCAGCGAAGAGGGAAAGGTGGTTTTGACCTTTAACTTTTCTAGTGTTCAGAGAGGAAGAAAGACCGCTTTAGAAAACTGCACTAGCTCATCTTATATGTCATATATTTTTTTTCTCCTAAGTGAAATTTCTAACTATAATTTTAAATATAAGGTGTAGAAGGTGACCTTGAGTTATTTTTCCTGATGATTACTCTTTCCAAAGTCAAAGTTTCACTTCCATTTTCAATAGATAAGAAAGCCTGAACAAATACCTCAAGAGTAAGCACGTTTATTTAGCTTCATTATCATAAATGAAAGCGATTAGAATGGTGCATTATTCCCCAAGGACAGATTAAACATCTAAAGTGTGGTAAATGGCCTGGTACTCTACTGAGTAGCGCCTTCCTACTTCAAGTCTCATTCACCTAATCACACACACATTCATAGAGTGATTTAACCTATACCTAATTACTTTCTAACATTCACAGTCCAATGGATACATCAGGGGCAACGCAAGGTTCAGTATCTTACCCAAGGACACGTTAGCATGCAGACCGGAGGAGTCAGGGATCAATCCACCGACCTTCTAAGTGGTAGACCACCTGCTCCACCACCTGAGCCACAGCCACCCCACCAGTATGTCAGCTGTAATAAAAAATAAATTTAAAAAAATGCAAATATGTTTCAATGCAACAGAATCCCCATAAATATATCATCACCAGGAGAATGCGTAGACCCAAATACCCTCAGGAAATGTCACCTACATGCTATTTTGCATCATTATCATATTTGTGAGATCATGCTTCCAGTGTTTCATGAATATTCAATAAACGAGTCCACGCAGTGATCAGGAAATCACTTTGTAAAATATAATCAACCATTTTAATCATATAAAAAGGCTACAAAGTTCAGTCTATAACACAATGTAAAATCTTGAGAAGCACAAGCTAAAAAGTTCCCAGAGAGAGCTCTCCTTAAATCTTACAGCAATTTAATAACATTTAAAGTATCCACCAGTCAGGCGTGACCAAGCATCATAGTTGCGTCAGCAGCGACCTCTTGTGGTGCACCTCTGTAGTACCTCTTCAAGATGATTTTTAATCATCATAACCTTTCTAAAACAGCAAATGGCATTTAATTAATCGAGCACGCCGTATTTGAAGAAGCATCCATTTAAATTGTGCATTGCATTTATTTTTTTAAACTTTTGGGCTGCAGACTCAGCACACAACAAGAACAAGGAGTTCCACAACCCCACAGTGCTTCCTTAGAGGCACTATCTGCAACATGGTCTGAGACACTAAAACTGATCATTTAAATCTGTATAGTCATACTGGGAAAAATACCGGAATTCTACAAAGTCTCTGCATCTTCATCCTTTTGCACACAGTTATCATAAGACGAGTCATTACATCAGCATTAACTTGAACATTATCATAGGTAATTAAAGAAAATGCAAACATAGTTTTACCCTTGATCCATTTTAAATGTTGACATTCCTTAAGGGGTCATGCAATTTCCTGAATTATGGCAGTTAAGCTGCAACGGCCATGGCAGATGCCCAAATACCTCTTTGATGGTATTATCAGCATGAAATTGTGTTATGTGGTTATCCCAGGCTAATTTTGTGCTAAAGAGCTGTCTGGCCCAGGTCATATATTCCTCCCTGCTGTCAGGCCTTTGTGCCACCTCTGGGTTCCCCTTCTGTTGCTGGTACTTGGCCATCTGGAGACCCCATCCTCTGACCGCAGGACAGGCCAAGGAGACAGAGGAGGAGGAGGAGGAGGGAGCTGTAGTGCGGGAGCATCAAAAGCCAACGTAGTTCCTGTAATACAGCTCTGGTTTTAGAATAATGTGACAGACTTTTACAAAATGATGGACAGCAAAACAGGTTTTTGGGGAAAATTGAAACACTGTAGCCAAAGACTAATATTAATCACCATCACCATAACGATGAAAGAATGGTTTACGCCACAGTAAATGTAATAACAGGCCTATACAGCATGAATAAAATATATCCAAAATTGTTTTAAAAACTATATTTTAGTTAATTTATAAGTACTTGTAGCTAGATTATAAAATATTTACATAATTATATTGTACTTTTTCATTGAGCTTGAAATAATTTGCCCTTAAAAGGGCTTATGTTTAAAGACCCTTATGTATGTGGTACTCTTGTTGCATACCTAAATGCACTGTACCCAACACATATAACACATTTTTCTTTTTCTTTGTTTTTTTTTTAATTATGTAAATTTTTGTCACACCGTTCGAGATCAAGAGGGCTTGTCCCTGCAGAGTAGTCCTCTTTGATAACAGTGGGGGGGCACTGTTCGAACAGTGTGGCCCCTCCTGGCATACAGGAGGACAGATGGTGGCTCTGGGGTCACCCAGAGTTGGCGCTAAATAAAGGAATCCAGCAAGTACATAACGGATTCTACAGTAAGCCAACAGCTCTCTGCACAGTTTTCAACTGAATGATATCACACAGAAAAAATAGCAACAGATAACAAGTTTCTAATGTAGTGCTTACAGGCGAGGGTTCCATTATTGGTCCAAAAATAGTCTCTATTTTGTAAATGTAAAATATTATTTGTTCTTTAGATTGCGTGATTAGTTTATAGTCTTTATAATTTTTGTTTGTCACTGCTGTAAAGTCTATCAAACACCCAACTATATTTAAATGCCCATGGCTATCTGAGTGATTGAGGTACATATATAATTACCTGCGCAAGCTTTATATTCTTATTGGAGTCTGGTGCCATGACGTTTGCGCCTTACCGGCTTTTCAAGGTGTAATTGCTTCTTTCAGTCACCAGACAGCAGCATTACTTTGCTCTGTAAACATGACACCAACTTCTAAAACTTGGACCTCTATCAAATTGTAGTTGAGCAGCACTGCCGATCAAGTTACTGCAGACTTCGAGTTTCGTTGTTTAATTTAAAAATTAAACTGTTAAAAAAAAGAGCCCTACATTTGTTTCCACAGGACCAACATAATTTGAGGCAATATCACTGAATGTGCCTTTTTACCATGCTTAATTAAAATATTCATTCTTTTTAAAGCTTTGACGTAAACTAGGCGAGTAAAACTGTTGCTAGGCCGGCTTTTCTTAAACAATTAGATTTAGTTCAAAACCGCGCGAACACCTATAAGGTAAGAAAATTGCATAAAGATCTAAATTTAAGTTAATTTCCAGATTCTAAAAATCTTGCGTGGCGTGTACCCGTCAAATCCCTGCGTTTTGCCAAGTTAAAACTGGATTTTAGCCGCGGGGTTTTTCGCCGAATGTAAACAAGGAAGTAGGAAGGAGTGAATGCTCTCGCTCTACCTCGACACTCTTCGGTCTTAAACTGACTCGTCGGTCTACATTTTCGGCACAGCAGCATCAGCGCTGACGTGGAAACTACGTGAGCGAAGGCACGGGCCGTTCACCCGTACTGTCATTAGTGACGAGTCAGACTACGTAAAACTTCGGTAAGTCGCTGCAAAGCTGTCACATTTTCGGTCAGCGCAGAGTCGAAAGAAAATGTGCAAATGCATCCTCGTTGCGAAACGCTTCATTAAAGCTTTGTTTTGTAACCACAGCTGATGAATTGCCGACCATCACGCAGTAAAAAAAAAAAAAAAGTTCCCAACTGTCAGCAGCTCCTCTCTTTAAGTTCCCTGAGCTCCGTCAAGTCCGGCGGAATAGATGTCGGAAGTGGAGCGAACTTGGTTCCTTTCAAAATAAAAATTCTAACACCGCTACGTAAAATATTGCAAAAATAGAAAACGCTAAGACTTCGGTTTTCGTTCCAAATTCGTTATGTATAAAAACGGCTTTATTTTAAAATTGTGTTAAAGTATGCTGCTCGAAAATCAAAGTGTAACAATGTAACACTTTCACCTCATTGCTCTATCCCTAAAAAGGAAGTCGCTCTTGTCCCCATTCTTTTGCATAATTTGCTCAACTTAACTTATCCGTTCTAACGCATAAATAAGTTTTCCTTCAAAGGCAAATAAGTGGGTGTCTCGTTAAGAAATATGGGTGCTGAATTAAGAAAAAATTAAATCAGCTTTCCAACTAATTTAAAACATCTGTTCTGAAAATTTCTAGAGCAAAGGGGGTGTGGAAGCATAATTAATTTAACTGAAATATTTTAGATTTACACTATTAAGAAACTTAAAAATATAACAGTTTGCCATCAGCGGCAGAGACTACACAGCTCGAGTCAAGTCTACTAAACAGGGTTCTGTGGCTCTTAATGTGAATATTATGTAAATATTTTGACTAAAATTTGCTTTCTGGGTATGATGCTGGCTGTTCAAATCAGTCCAGTTTCTGTTCCGCAGATCCCATAAAACATTAGAACAATATAATCCTGTATTTGTTTTTGCTTTGACACACCAGCTGATCTCTAAGTTAAAACTTTTTTTTTCTTTATAGCCTTTCACTGTTATTATTCATCTAACAAGAAAATCATATTCAAGTTTGTAACAGTCTGGCTCCCTAAGTGTAAAAAAAAAAAAAGAAAAGAAAAAAAAGCCTCATTTCAGTCTGCCAGCTTCACCCTGTGGCTGCCACACTTAATGAGCTTGCCAGTTATATAATGCAAATTTGTCACAAGCTGAATAAACACTCACTCTCACCACAGAGCTTCAAATAATTTGGACTCACATCAGCAGTGTTTTCACGTCATTTGTTTCTATTGGCTCTGCCTTCTTGAATTATATTTTAGACTCACTGATTGAAAAGTGTCCAGTTCACCATCTGCACGTCATTACAGTGAAGTTAAGGTTATTTCTGCTTCTTTGCACGTGGCTGTCAGTACAGCTTGAACTGAATTGTACTGAACAAAGTAATTAAGGCTGAAGGAAGACTTTTAAGTGGGCAACGCAGGTCTTTAAAACACATGCAAAATATCCCTTTTTCTAGGGATATTACAAGGTTAAATATCTATTTATGGTAAGCATAAGCCTGGTTATTAGAGGTGGTCTACGGCCCAATATCCTGGTTCATGCATATCCAATCTTTAAGGAATATTGGGGGAAAATTGGACTGTGAAAACACATTTATTTGCCTGTTATCTCTGGTAATGACATTAGAGAAGACAGCATTAGGACGGCCTTTTTTAGCTTCAGTTGTAACGTTAATAATTTGCTTGTCTGTCTGTCTAGGTGACCGACTATGGATAACTCTGGATCGTCTCAGCTGGACAGCAGTTTAAATGATTCCTTGACAGGGGGAGAGGAAAATCACAGCGAGCTCAGCCCTTCTCCTGCACCTGCTCAGGTGCACGCATATATGCTGATGAAGCGTTTGGTGGTTTTAACTCAGAAATGAACAAACTTTAAGACGTGCACAGATGAGATGCAAGAGGTTTTAAAGACAGCCCACTCTAAATGTTGCAGGTGAAAATGAGTTTCACCTGTTTTATTCAGCGCATGGTGTTATTTAATCTTTTGTTTCACGTGCGCCTGTAGGTGTCAGCAGCAGAGGAGTCTTCTGGTCTGATCGTTGGTGTGACTGGTCAAACGGTTCAAATCCAGGGGGTCATCCAGGCCCCGCAGACCTCTGTTATACAATCACCGCAAGTCCAGACTGTCCAGGTGAGGGCACGTGGTTGCATTAGAACTCACTTGACGTTTTTTAATTGACGGTTTAGTTTTCAGGGAAAACAAGTCCAGTCCTTTTCTCAAGTCTGTCAAAACATAATCAAGCCAACGCCGTCAGAACAAGTTTAAAGTTCAGACCGTGTCAATTCAAGACGAGCCTCGAGAAACGCCTCGAGTCATTTGAACCGGTTTCAAGATAAGTATCTCTGTGAAAGCAAGTCTCATGCACAGGTGTCAGTAAGAGGAAAGTTAAAGTAACAAGGGCTGCCAGTAACACAGTAGAAACTGTTCACACTGTGCTTTGTCTGTGTGTTAGTCAATGAACAATTAACTGCTGTGTGTAGAAGGCACACCGCAGAGCTCATGGTTTAATGCAGTGCATCTGTTAATAGGATTCAAGCATGCAGCAGGAACTGAGGTTTAAGCTCATCAGTCTAACCTTCACACTCAGGAGATGTTGTGTGTGGGTTGAATGGCAGCTCAAACAACACTGATCCGCGAGGGGAAAATACTGACAGAAAGATATTATTATTATTGTTTTGAAAAGTAATCTATACATGTATGGGGCTTGAGAAAGGAAACGATGGTTAACCTGCAGCAGCACACTTTTACTGCCTGTGCAGCTCTGTTTGCAAAGCAGAGGTTGCTTTGTCATCTCATGGAAAGTATTTTGTTTTCAAGGCAACCAGCTCGAAAATAGATTACATCTGAGAAATGCACCATCAGATGGCACAGATGTATACCACAATGTGGTTTTGTTGACTAATTTCAAAGTACTCTGTAATTCTTATCTGTGAGACTATCAGTAGCAGGTCTGACTCGTTGCCGCGAGAGTCCTGGTATTAACTGTACTCTTCCCGTAATAATTATATTGTCATTTAAATAAATCCCGCACCAGTATGCACTTTGTGCATAACAGCACGATTATTTACTGCTTTAAAACTGCTTTCAGAGCATAAACCAGACAAGCTGAGGTCCAACCTCTACTCTATTATCAATTAATGGACACACCTTTGTTTAACCTGGCACCTTTGTGTGGTACAGACATCATCCTAATGTACATCCATTACACAGCAGTGTGAGTCATAAAAGCCGTCTGGCTTGTGACACACTGCCAGGTCGACTTTATATTTGTTTTTATTCCTGCAATATGGTTCAGCTGGGGAAGCAAACAAATGCTTGAGGAAAAGAAGGTGGTAACTTTTTTTTTTTGCAAATAATTATGTAGTATATATATATATATATATATATATATATATTTGTGTGTGTGTGTGTATATATATATATATATATATATATATATGTGTGTGTGTGTGTGTGTGTGTATATATATATATATTATATATATATATATATATGTGTGTGTGTGTGTGTGTGTGTGAGTGTGTGTATATATATATATATATATATATATATACACACACACACACACACACACACATATATATATATATATATATATATATATATATATATATAAAATACTGTGCAAATGACTTGAATCACCCCTCATTTCTTTATATTTTGCCAGACTTTCTTGCCATTTTAAAGTGGTCTTGAGCAGTAGTGTTTCTAAAAGTCTATCAAAGTTTTTCTTTGGAGATTGGCTGCTTTTTCACTCACTCTTAGTCCAGCACTTGGACCTGACCATTTTCAGAGGAATGTCGACACTGACCTATCAAGTATTCCAGCAATACCTGAATCAAGTTGAAGAAGCTACAT